>JAXGGA010004417.1:0-88696 GCA_038373865.1 Uloborus plumipes | reverse complement strand
ATTAAAAATGCAACACCAAGAAGGAGTGGTCAGAAATTCATGCAAATTTTACCGTAGACGCACGTCACTGAGTTATGCAAATGATATGAAATGCGCAGCTCTCCGACGCACGTGAAGTAAGATATAAGAGAATGAAGTTGAAAAGTGGGCTATGTTCATGTTGGTTTTTCTGTCAGACTAATTATCAGAGAAATTTGGTTTTTGTCTCGAAGGATACGTGTGATAGGAGGAAATGCCACGCCGTCCTCAACGAAGACACTTCCAGCATATAGACGACTTTACAAGGGGTATGGTGATCGGACTGAGAAGGGGAGTTTGGTCCATACGTCAAATTGCAGCTGATACCCACATGGATGCAAGCACTGTGCATCGGCTGTGTCGGAGATGGTTGGAAAGAGGAAATGTAGCCACATTGAGGGGTGCAGGTGCAGCCAGAGTGACGTCAGACCGCTTCGATCGACGGATTCACCGATAAGCTGTGGCGGACCCGCAAGTCACTTGTACGTCGATTCTGCAGCACGTGCAAGGTACCCTGGATGTTCCTGTGTCGACCAGAACCATTTCCCGTCGACTGGTTGCACGTGGCCTGCAATCACGGCGCCCGCTAAGAAGACTGCCATTGACCTCACAGCACAGACTCCAACGTTTGGAATGGTGCCGGACCAGAGCGACGTGGATGGCAGAATGGCAAACCGTAGTGTTCTCAGATGAATCCCGCTTCTGTTTGAACAGCGATAGTCATCGCATACGTGTGTGGCGTCGACGTGGAGAAAGATCGAATCCGGCAGTAACTGTAGAACGCCCCACAGCGCGACAACGTGGCATAATGGTTTGGGGCGCTATTGCATACAATTCCGTATCACCTCTAGTTCGTATTCGGGGCACTATGACGGCCCAACGATATGTGGATAATGTACTGCGGCCGGTGGCAATCCCCTACCTTCAGGGTCTGCCAAATGCAATTTTTCAACAGGATAACGCCCGGCCTCACAGTGCTCGAATCAGCCAACATGCTCTACGAGGTGTACAGATGCTTTCCTGGCCACCATACTCTCCTGACTTGTCACCAATCGAACATGTGTGGGACGTGATTGGACGCCGTTTGCAGAACCTGCCACTGCCTCGTTCAGAGGACGAACTGTGGCAAATGGTTGAAAGGGAATGGAGTGCCATCCCTCAGGACACCATCCGCAGGCTTATTGACTCCATGCCTAGACGTGTTTCTTCGTGCATCGCTCTCCGCGGTGGTCCTACTTCTTACTGAGCCGACGCCGTCGTCGCTCTAAATTTTGCTTATTTATTTTGAAATAAATATACCTTATTGTTCCATGCTGTCTCTGTCTTCTTACCAAATTTCATCAATTTCTGACCACTCCTTCTTGGTGTTGCATTTTCAATGTCGAGCAGTGTATTAATAGATATATTTATTTTCATCTTTGTTCATTTGTTTAGTACTTCATTATCTATTCATTTATGCATTTATTCATTAATTTGGTCAAGAATATTTTGAATAATCAAATGAAAAACGTTTTACTGGTAAAATATTTTATTTCTTAATTGGACCGATGGAGTGAAAAGGGAAAATTTTTCATTTTGTTTCAAGGTAAATTTTTATAGTCAAAAACGAAAAATAATGCTTCAATGCAAGTTTTATAAAAAGTACATTGTTCCTTCTTTACGTACTATAATGTTAGAAAAAAAATTCCAATTAATTTGATTTAAAAAAGATAACCTCTTTTAGCTGCTTCACTTTGCTCTACATTTGCCTACATAGCTAATCATGTATGTGACAGTTTTCCAATGTACAGAAAACCGCTTCCTGTTTTGAGCTTCCCAATTTAAAGGGTCGTTCAACTCAAAAATAATGATTGTAACATTTCAGAAATGCCTCGAAACTACTTTCAGTTGAAAGTGTGTTTAATCAGAGAATTTTCCAATATTGTTTTCAGTAATTTGATTTAAAATTTAATACTTACTGCATAATTTATATAGGTACGGAATCATTTACTTTAAAACTGCTAACACATTCAAAAAATAATGTACCCTTAATTATTCAAAGTTATTTTGAGTTGAAAATATATTAAACCAGTTAACTATTCTACAAACTATAAATATATTTCGTAGTTGCTGCGAAGACTGTTTTGAAATAAGATGAAAAGAACTCAACCATACTTCAATATTTTTTAAATTATTATAATACTCTTTTGTTTATTTTAGTTAACCCTGTTATATTTAAATGGAAATTCAATTCAATTTGAAATTATGCTAGTAAACGTTTAAAGTTATAAACTCAAGTTTTATAAGTTAAATAATTATTAAAGTAAAATATTTGATAGTAATATCCCCTATGTTGAATTTTTCGTTTGTGTGGATTTAATTTGTTCAAAATATTTTTCATAGCAACAATACTCGATGCTTCATAAACTTGAATAAAATAAAGGAAAAAAAAAAGAAGAGAGAAAGAAACGGCAAAATTACAGAAGCAAAATAAGTCAATACGTAATTTACAATATGAAAAAAAAAATAATAAAAATAAATAAATAAATAAAAGACCTACCTCGCATTGTGAGGCCCAACACTTGCTAAAATGTAGGATGAACTTGCATTGATGTCTTCATTTTTAATAACCTCCGATTCCATTCCAAGAGCTCCGGCGCATTCTTCTGTAAGGAAAAAAATCGTTAAAGCGTAAATCGCTTTTAAACTGCTCTTTTCGGTTTTAAAAAAGAGCTGCCATACATAAAAGATATTGATTCATTCTTTGCGACAATAGTGTGAGAAAATATAAACCTTTTTTATTTAAATATTTTAAAGAATTATTAACGAGTTAAAAAGTAGATGAAGAAAACTGTTAGCGACCTAAATGCTCCACCATTCTTTTTCAGTGAATCTAGGTACATAACCGTTGAATTTATTTTCTCAAAATATCGTCTGACGACTGGAATAAACAATGAGCGTTTTCTTTTCCTTCTTTTTTAAGGAATTAACATTCTTATCTAGTATGTAACCTAGTTTATTTACATCGCTACTAATACTCTTTAGATGTCTTTTTTGAATAAAATTACATTTTTATTCAAATAACAGTCCACTTCTTGTTTTACTAATAGGTCACCATCAAAAACATTGCCGGATACACACCAATAGTGCACTTTATAGTAGTCAAATGTTAACGTTTATGATCATTTCAATTTAACATTTAATTCCCCCTTTAATACGATTTGAAGAAGAAATTTGTGAGATTAAGAAAATATAGCCACCAAATAATGTAAAAAACTGAAGCAAGTACTCAGGGAGATATTTGGTCGCACGACTTACTAGAAATGTGAAAAAATCCTGTATAAATGTTTTATAAATGACATTTAATAATACTACAATTCCTTTCGAAATTTCTGGAAAAAAATGGCGTCACATCAAAACCTAAAATTATTTTGTATCAAAGCTAAATGATTTGTAACAAATTGACATGTCTTTGTTGGGTAGTAAAATCAGTATGTATTTTATGAAACAGAGACATGTAAATGGCTTAGTAATGTAAAACGTATGGTAGTGTATGTATGGGTGAGAGATGAATGTATTTTGTTTTCAACATTGCTTTTATCTACATAACTCGATTACATCAGCAATTACTCAACAGAAAATCATAATTTTAATTAATTCTTTGTTAAATTTCCAAGTTTTTGATATAATTGAGCCCTCATTTGCTTACCAAAACCTTTTAGAGTATATTTATGCTGATTCCTTGAGAGTGATTCAAAATTAAAAGAATTTCAGCTTTTGAAAATTGAACAGTTACTACGAATAAAATATGCGGTTCGTAAAATATTCCATTTTATAGCAATACAAAGATTAATAGTTCCTTCAACTTGTCTGTAGGTTTGATAAAAAATGTTACTAAATAGCTAAAAATACATTGGATCCGGGCTGTCATTTATAGGTTTCTGGGAATGTTTTTGCTGTTCTCCGGTTAAATTTGCACTGAGTACACACCCTCTGTCCCCCCCCCCGGCCCGTCATTTGGAACTTTTAAGGGGGGGGGGCAAGGGTGTGAACCTAGTGTAAATTATCCAAAAAATAGGGGAGAAAATCCACTCCCACTTACATGTAAATACATTGGTTATCCAAAGTCGGAGGGAAACAATTGATCCCCTCTGATCCCGCATCCTAAAGGACGGACCTCCCCCCTCCCTTAAAAGAGCGAAATGAAGAGCTTGCATTGGATGAACAAATTGCCAAAAGTTTTTTATTTGTGAAAAACGATTACACATAAACGGAACTTTTACCACACTCAGTCTTTTTGCAGGAATCATTCCAATAAAAGTCTTACTCCAATTTACTCCGAAAATTTCACATTGCTTAGCAGAAATAACACAATGCACCGACCCAGCGCAAGATTAAAGAAAAACTTCCGCACGTAAGTTTCAAGAAAGTAAAAAACCGTTATTTATCTCCATCAGCCTCCAAGATCGCAGCTGATGATATCCCAGTTAAATTACATGTGTTCAATTGCTCCACTCCCAATTTATTTCGAGTTCCATCGTCCTCCCTCCCCACTACCCCGAGAGCTTCTTCCGCAGCGCTAACAGTGATAAAGATTCTTGAAATTTGTTCCTTCTATTTATATGTAACTGGATTTTTTCCCCTCCGGGCGACAACAATGCCAACAGGAAATTGCTTGCTCAGATTTTTCATATGACAGATATAGCGCCACGTAACAATACTTTCCGAAAATGTTTTTTCTGCCATGGTTATGGGTTATTATTGCTTTCAGAAAGACCACATTTTTGTTTTAAACGTCTCTATTAAATGAGTGGTTTCTTCAAAAGAAGTTCTTTCTTATTTTGTGCGTATTCTTTTTGGACGTTTAGAATCATTTATTTTCAGAGCATTTTTCATAAAAGGATATATTTTATTCAACACGATTGTTATTAAAAATATTTTAAATGAGTACTCGAATATACGTGTGTGCGCGCGAATACATCGGAAATTACCCTGTGTAATACATTGCACAGACGTGGGTATCGCTTTGCTGCATCTGCAATAAGCGTATGTGTAGTACATACAGTACACATGAGATCAGCCTCCTATTCCGTGCCGTGCGATTACCTCTCGTGGTGATTCTAAGTCATTTCGCCAAGAGGTAGACAATGGAGGAGAAAAGTACCCATGTATCAAGACAATTTATACAGTTGAGTGCGCAATGCCTGAGACATTAGTTTACATGTTTCGGCAAAAAATAATTCAAAAGAAAAGTACCCATATTCTGTCAATGAAGTGTAAACATATGAGTGAGAGTAATCACTGAGTTTTTAGCGTACAACTCCCGCGGAAAGCAGGAATTTGATAGAAAAGTATACACGTGATGTCAATAAAGTGTAAAACCGAGTGAGTAATCGTTGAGAGGTTAGTTTACATTTCTCGGAAGACACAAATTCGCAAGAGAAGCACACATGTATTATCAATAAAACATTTGAGTGCATAATCTTTAAAAGGTTAGTCTACAACTCTCGTCAAGCTCTATTAAAAAAAAAAAAAAAAATACACGTGTACTGTCTGACTTTTTAAAGTAAAACCTTCCGCGTATTTACCCACGTGTCAGGTCTGATCTTACCAAAATAGGGGTGATAGGTAAGATAACAACAAGGGAAAGAATAATAAAAAGCATTTTGAGCCGTATTAAACAACGTAGAACGATGCTAATTTCAAATACATAGCTTAGTTGAAATGTCAAAAGGATAGCAAATGCAAGATTGAATTCTTCAGTAAGTTCCCACTCACAACCCATCACCACTTTTTTAAGTGGAATAGTTCGCGAGTGCCAGGTGCGGTTGTCACGGACGGACAGCATTATAGTCAATAAAGTGTAAACATTTGAGTACGCACCCTCTGAGTAATTAGTATAAATCCTTCAGCTAACAAGAATTGCACGCCATCACAATCACTTACGCGAAGGAAAAGAAAAAAAGCGCCGAAAAAATGTTACAGATATCAGATCTTACTAACCCAGAAATATGCTGTGAGATCAAACATTCAAAATATGGAAGAAGAAAAAAAAAAAAACGTTTCTCGGTGCTTGAGTTGCGAGGGAATGTGAGTGGCTGATATTATGTAGGACATGCAGTAAGATTTCTCATCTTATGAATACATGCATGTACTTCCGAGTACGTTTACCATCCCGAGATGCTTTATTAAATCAAGACGTTGAGCTTGGGCCAGATAAAAAATCAATTTTTCTTTGGCGATATTATACCTGGCGAAATTTATAGGAACTGGGACGAGCATTCGGATTCTTAAACAATAATTTCGTGATTATGGTGGCTGAAATTGCAGCTCTGAGAACAAGGGAAAATAATTCCATTATTAATGGTGGAAGTTAGGATGGTTGGTTGGCAAGAATTTAAAACAAATGGTTTTAAAGCCACTTACATGTGTTACAGAACATTACTCATTTTTCGAGACATTTGCACTATAACATATTTTCCTTTCGTTAAAAGTATGCATATCGGAGATGTAATAAAAGATTTATGGGTACCAAGAAAATACCAAGTGCTAAATGCTAAATTTTCAACCAAAGAGGTCTTGCTGTTTTTTGTCGCCAATGTGCACGACAGAGATTACATTGCACAATATTTAGCAGTAAAATATTTATTAGTACAACTGAATATTTCTGTTTACAAAAAACATAAAAAAGAATGAGAGAGCAATTATTTCGTGTTTTGTTTTGTAAAGGTTGCGTTTAAAGCAAAATGAAAAGATTAATTTATTAGCTGTGCAATCAAAAATATTTTATGCAAATATTTACACAACACTTCCCTAAAAAGACTCTTCAATTTTTCTAGCTTTAGCTTATGCCCCGTAATTTTCAAATGTGTACTTGAGATCGGAGAAAGTCAGAAAAAAGTTTACATTACTCAATTTTTAATAGTAAAATTTTTGCTATTAAAACTGAAGTTTGCTATTTACAAAAGTAGAAAAAAGGATGAAAAAGAACAATTAGTTCGAGTTCAGTTGGGTAAAGGTTCCGTTTATAGCAAAATGAAAATCATAATTTATTAACTGTGCAATCAAACATATTTTACTTAAATATTTACATAACATTTCTCTTTAAAAAAATCTCTTCAAACTTCTCTAGCTTCAGCTTATGCCCATAATTTTCAAATATGTACTCGACATCAGATAAATTCATGAAATAAGCTACCATGTAGTCCTAGAACGCTAATATTTAAACTGCAAAAATTTCTCAAAAGTGATCCAGTTTATACTCAACCCGAACGGTTTCGGAAGAGATTTTCAGATGTTGGAGAGAACTCTTACCATAAAGTTATGGGCTCTGAATGTTAAGATCTTATCCACGGAGGAATACCCCGAGAAACGTAATAACATTTTTGGCGCAATTTTAATCTACGAGCGCAGATTCTGGAACCGAGTTTTCCTGCGAATTTGAATAATTTGAGTGCACGCAGAGCACCTGGGAATACGAATTCGTTTTATTGAGTCAGACATGTTGGTGTGAAATATTTTAAATTAAATTTATCGAAGAAGGGGGATAGTTTACACTTCTCTGATAATATTCAGTATCGTGAACTGGATATGGTGCCTTTACCGGTCCTTGAGCTTTTAATTCATTAAAGAATTTTATAAAATGCGTTCGGGAAGAGCATATTTCCGATTAACGCGATTCATATTAGGAAACCTGATGTAAACATTTTTTAAGTAATATGGCATTCAACATGAACTTTTGAAAGGTAAATAATGAACTCCACTGCTTTCCGTAACTGCTTCCAAAATAAGAAAGTACATAAATTAAAAAAATCTATAAATTTTAATGCAATTTTTACATAGTATAAATTATTTAAAAAACCTTTTCTATTTATTTATATTAAAAGTGAGAAATTTACGTGAAAATGTAGAAAGCTTTTTTACTTTGCGTTATTTATTAAAGCCATCTGTGACAGTTTCAATAGGTGGGGGCGGAGTAGATTTTTTATTATTTAGATATTATACATACTAGGAGAACAATTTTGGTATCTATCGGTACTAATTAGCCTTCGTTTAATTTCTTTTAAATAAAACTTAGTTGCACTTAAAATAAACATGAACTCCATAACTATGAAGTTTACAAATGCCTTTGTGCTAATGATGTAGAGAAAATTACAACGTTAAGAAAGCACAAATACAGCATCAGTGCTTATTTGTGCCTTCTTAACGTTGTAATTTTCTCAATGCCCAAAACTATGATCAAACTGCACTATTTTTGACGAAAAACTGTATTCAACAAGCTCAAGTTTTTCCAAACATCAAATATGATAGCATTCTGACCGTTTAAAAAGAAGCTCTCTGAGCGGATGAACCCATAATAATATTATATCCACCTAAAAATGTCGATACCAACCACTTGGAGCATCCTTTGGTGAACTTGACATTATTTTTGAAATGCTGGTCAAAACCTTCGCAGAACACGTGAAATGTAACCGGTGTTGTCGTGAATTGCCATGGACCAATTTCTCATGAAATGACTCTCGCTCAGTCACTTATTCAATCTACCGATTTTATTCATTCTTGGCAAGATATTACTTGCAATTAGGTTAGATTAACTTGCAAGTTCATATTACTACTTACTTAACATCCAAATGCGCATTTGGTTATTGAGCATTGTTATATATATTAAAACTTCGTGAAATCTTTCGCACCTTTAAGTAAGGGCCATGCTCCACATCGACGTAAAGCAGAAAAATTAGGCAGAAGCGTAAAATTTATTCAATGGTGTTCCTATGGAAAGTACCCGGATTTTCGGTTTCTGCCTTCAGTTTCGGTCGCGTTTTACGCTGATATGGAGCATGGCCCTTACAGCAAGTAAAACCTGAGGCGTGGTCACTCACAAAATAATTCTAGAACATAGTACACATTTCAATGTTACTCCTGTCCCTAATATTAGGCCCGTCCATAAGGAGGGTTAGGAGGGCTATACATCCATGATTTTGAGGAATTTATGCATTTACCTGCATGTGTTTGGTTTTTGTTGATTGGTTAGCTCTATTGATTATTATTGCACCATACCCTTAATTGGCTATCTTGGATATAAGTTTTTGTTGTGTTTCGATGTAACTTGCATCGAGTCTATAGCCTTTGCCCCCTCCTCCCTTCGAGAAAAATGGAAATCACGGGATTGTATAATATAATCAAATACTGTTTTTATCGAACTGTCTTGATAGAACCCCTTCCCCCGTTCCCAACTTTTTTAGATGATACTGAGGGTTTGCCAATATTGTTTTAAGTGCTTTGTTCACATGTTTAAAAATCTTAGATGTGTAAAAATCAAAGAACTTAAAACTGTTCGAAATTAAAATTTAATTGGGAGTTATTTTTCGTATCCACATAAAACCAAGATCATAAATCAAATGACAAGATAGTAAGTGTCCAAGTAAAGCTATTTCAATTCTTTTATTTGAAATAGTAATAAAGCAAAATGGAATGACTGTTTCCACTTGTCAAAACAATGTTAAAATTCATAGATGTAACTGCTATTAAAATGACAAATGCTTCAACGCTAATTTGTGTTGTTAAGAATAATTCAAAGCGAAGAAAGAATTCCTAAAACAGGAGGCGAGAGAAAAAATAAAAATGTTTCAAATCTTTACGGGTTGTTCCATGTTCTTAAAAACATAAACTTCAAAATGAGCTGTACAGGAAATGGCTAAAAACAGAGGGAGAAAAAGGCATTCTAACGCTTTTGCCTTCAACAGTAAAAATATAAATAAATTTGAAGCCTGCCATGATGGAAGGAAAAAAATGGCGCTAAAGAGAAAACTGTTTACGCATCTGGCAACAGAAAAAAAAGTCTCGTTCCTGGCTCCTGTTTGGAAAATCGCATTTGTCTAAGGAATGTGGAAAAGTAAAAACAAATGTGTTAAAATATTTTGGTTATTAGTTTTTTATTGCCGAGGGAAAGAAAAATAATTCTTTGACAGCGTTCTAAAAGTGAATCCCGCTCGAAAAACTTCACGCGTGATTGTGGAAACATTTGGAGGCTTTTTTTACGAGTTAAATGTGCTAAAAATGATTTTTAAAACTTTCACCGCGATTGAACGACGCCCGCATTTGAGATCAGAAACAATGTGGAATAAATGTTTTGAGTCAGTTTAAAAAGAACAAAAATGTATTGATTTTTCAGAATATAATCCATTATAATTATAAAAAGGATTAAAATATATTTTTTGGTCATGAGTGGCGTTGCATAAATTTTACACCATTGTAGAAAAATAAAAGTAGGGTGACCCGGGGTAATTCCTGATCACTAGACCTCTGGGGTAAATACTGATCACTCAATTTTCAATTTCAAAATATTATTTTTTTTTTAATTTGAGATATGGCCAAGAATCCTTGGACATTTTACTTTAATGTAACAACATTCACTCAATAATTACTTTTTGTTTAGTTCATCTAATTAATTACATTTTAAACTGCACTCTAAACTTGCCATTTCAAAGATGGGATCCTGAACATGCATATTTTTACAAAGATCCTCCTCCCTCATTTAATAATAAATATTTTGTTTTCCTTTCACTTCATTTTATCTACAAACAGTTCAAGGATTTGATTAGTTGTTTAACACCTTCTGTAAAAAAATTATTTTATTAATTAATAGTATATCAAAAGTTGCCCCCTGTAGCTGGGGTAATTACTGATCACTGGGGTAATTCCTGATCACCTACTTTTTTGGCCTTAAATATAATAAAAACTTACTAAACAATAATTTCAGTTCTTTCCAATGACAGTTCACATATATTAACCATAATTACTATAAAAATGTTTTAACTGTGACCCGCAAATTTTCTTAACTAACTGTGAAGTGTAAACCATAAGAACATGTGTTCTGATATCCACTTCTAATTTGACCACTTTTATTCAATGCTTGTTTGTTTTCATGATTTTAGTTGATTAAATTAATTAGATAAGTATGGTAAGAAATTACGAACCTAAGAAGGACACAAAGCTTTTAGAAGGAAAAATTGAAGACCAATGAAAAGAAGAAACAAAAAGTTGAGCAAATTTTCAACAAGGAGGATACCGAAGCAGTTCCCGAAGTTTTACATTTTGGTCAAATCAACAAGAATACCCAGATAGATGATGCTAAAGTCTTGTTAGATGCCATGCACAAGAATCTGTCGCTATACAGCTATTATGCTGTATATTACGACGATGACCCAGTATACATTGGAAAAGCATTGAAAGAAGAAGGGGAATCCGTTGAAATGAAGTTTTTGGAAAAAGGTGCGGGCAATTATAAATGGCCAAAAAGGGACAAAATTGAAAGTGTAAATGTGAAATACATCTTTTATGGTCCTGTGACCTTAAATGGGGCAAACCCATTTACAGTTGATGAAACAGCCATCAACAGGGCATATAAATGTTACAAAAAGTTCTGCAAAGACTTTTGGAAAATATAAGTTAAATTTATGCGTATATATTTTTCAAATTAATCAAAACTTATGATGTGCTAAATTTATGTCTGGTTTACTTATTTATTTTTTCATGTATTTCTTACTGATTGCTATCATATTGCCAAATTGTTTTAAAAATGCCTTCCTTAAAAGAAAAACTGAGTGATCAATAATTGCCCCAGAAGTGATCAGGAATTACCCCGTTCTATGGGTATTTCCTGATCACTGAATATTTAAAATATTTCATATTCTATTTTTATTTTCAAAGAAAAGAAGTTTGCAGAGGATTTATATCTAAGCCACCAAATTTGCAGAAAAAATTAGAACACCAGTGCAAATAGTTTTTTTACAATACAGATGTTTGCGTGTTTGATCAGGAATTACCCCGGGTCACCCTAGTTTTTAATTGCTGAAATAATGAATACCATCCAAGTTTTAAAAAGTTTTGTTTGCATCGCCTTTAAAATGATACATGTTATTTAATTAACCATAATACTCCGTGTTAAGTATTCATACAGACTAGTGCTTTGAATTTCAATTATTTATACAGTACAACACATTTACGTTTAACGCAGAGAGACCACGAGTATCGAAAAAATAGTTAAAAGGTTTGAACATAGCTAACTAAGCTTATTTTTTACAAATCATTACATAACCCCTCTTCCATATAATTTACGCGTAGTTTAATAACTTAACTCAAAACACATTCATCTTTTCTATGTAAATGTACAGTTATTTATTTTTTAAAAACAATATCAAATTAATTCTGATAACTATTAGACATTACGTTGCAATAATTTTCAACTATTAAAGATTTTAATACTGATAACGAGACGTAGATTTTAATCTCTAGATTCAAGGGGAAAATACAGGAAAAATTATTTTCTTCGTGGGATGTATAAACAATTTCATTAGCAGTCATTTTTTTCCTCAAATTTCTCCGGATATACATTTTTCAATTCGTTGAAATTAATGTACTTAAAAATATTAATTATAATGTAAGTAATTAAAATTAACTAGTTCATAAAGGCTACATCTTGATTTTGATTATTTTGAAATACTGTACTAAGTGGCTCTTTACAGATAGTGTTTTAACTGCTATTTTTTTCCCTTTAATCTTCCGGTGACCTGTGGTGACCTCTAATTTTATTCTTTACACTTTGTAATTACTTAAATATAAAATACAAAATGGAAAACTGGATTCTCGTGAAATTTACCCCAATTATTAGTAAACGTTTTGAAATATTCCAAAAAGCTCATTAGAACTGCTCCAGCTTATTTTTAATCTTGAACTTATGTCTCTATAACTAGCATAAATTTATAACTATATATTTATCTCTCTTATTTGGCTCAATTTCTTTATTAATGGAAATAATCTTTAAGTATGAAAATAAATGACTGCAAACGAAATATATGTTTCATGCAAAACACCACCAGCTCGATTATACCATCCAGAGACTTTAGTGTCGTACTTTAGGACTCATCATCTGGCTTAGGCAGTAATTGAGCAGAAAACGTCTCAAAGAAACTAAGAGCGCCAAACAAACTGGTAGCTAATTTAACATTAGCTTTAGGAGGTTTTCTGCCCCCAGCTCGGTTACTGTCGAAGCCAGACTGATGGGCTCTAATGAGGATGAAACCGAACTCTCTGGATGGTATAACCGAGCTGGCAGTGTATTGCATGTAGTTTTCTACCTAAGTCCTTGCTTAGGGGTAGTAACTTACTGCTTTAAATATATGTTTTTCAAAAAAAGATCACTGCGAACTTGTTATGAAAACTTACAAAGTTCTCAAACTCTTCCCCGTTGTATTCCAACTATTCTAACTACAAATGTTTTTAGTAAGAAAACTTTAGCGTGGAACACATTTTTTTTTTCGAAATGTACGCATACTTACAAATTGCATACAATCCGCAGGATTGGAATTCTACACGCTGCAAAAAATGAACTGTTGTTTTTACAGTGTAATACTGGCAGCCGAGGTTCCAATTTAAAACTGTAAAATGCACAGTAATAAGCTGTAAAACTGGCAATTTTAGTTTCTTACTGTAGAGTTAGAAATTTTACTTTATTGCCGTAAAATTTAGCTGTATTATACTGTAAAAACAACAGTTTAATGCTGGCAGCAGAGGTTCCAGTTTAAAACTGTAAAATTAAAGGTAATAAACTGTAAACTTAGCAATTATGTAGTTTATTGCTGTAAAAGCAGAAGTTTTATAGTATATAACTGTAAAATTAGCAATTTTTACAGTTTATTACAATAAAATTAGCTGCATTATAATGTAAAAGCAGCATTCATTTTTTACAGTGCAGTAAATGGTTCGCAAGAGTTACTGCCCTGTATGTCTTGTGTATAAGAGGAAAGAAGAAAATATGGTATTTAGAAGCTCAATGGCAGATAACCAAAATGTATCGCAATCACGACATCATCTCGCAATTTCTCAAAATAACGATGAAATAGTAATATGCTAGCCCAACTGAAGACAGGCGAAACAGACAAATTATTTTAATGTTATCAATTTTATAAAATCTGCAATTTCATATTATCTGCAATTTCATTTCCTTCACATTCAACGCAAATTCATTTCCATCCATTTCAATGATTAAAAAAAAAGAAAAAGAGTGAAAACGAAGTCAAAACAGTACAAAAGGAACACACGCAAATAGTTGTTATAATGAGACGAATTGGTTACCAAAGAGTAATTTCACCATCTCAATCGAATCCAGAAATTACACATTTAAGAAAATAATAATAATAATAAAAAAAACATCAAATCATGTGTCTAGCCCAAATTACCTTTTAATTCATTTTTTTAGTTTCTAAAAGGAAAATTCAGGGAAAAAAAAACTTGGAAGGAAAATGTGGCTTTTCCTAGACATCACATTGATTAAACATCTGAAAACTGCTACACATAAAGAATAAAGTTTACATTTTTATGTCGAACCGATTAAGGCAAAAGTGGTAAAACAATGTGTCACGTGATGTTAAATGACGTGTCTGGTAGAACAACTGCTTTAAAATTCTAAAAAAAAAAATAATAAAATCGCCGAAGAACTGTCTTTAGCATTTAATAAAATCATTCGGAGTAACATTTACTTTTCCAAACTCAACACTTTTCTAAGTTTCTAAAAGATTCTATCTGAACTTCAATAACTACATCTTTAACTGCTTCAAATAAACTCGAGAATGTTTTTGGAGAATTCGAACACACCTAACGACCCGTGAACACGAAGAGAGGACAACGGTCAAGAGCCATCTCATCATTCATGAATGCAGCAGGGGGACGACTTAGAAGGAAATGTTCCACGCTGCCTGGGAAAAAAATGGCGCGTGAGAAAGGAAAATCTTATGGGTTGTTCTTGAGATTGGAGCATACTAGCGTGTGGAAAGTTTTTCGGTAAAGATTGGTTGAATAAGAATTAGTTGGAGACGAAATAGAAGCAAGCATGGCCAATACTGGTACTAAATTTAGAATTTAAAGAAATATTTTCCCGTTTTATCATGTGTCCAAAAATGTTTTGAGGTATTTATGAAACTTGAGAAATGAAGAGATTGGAAGATGATGGGGTTATGTGACAAAACAGAAATTGCGAGTAATTAAAGTTAAATGTTTTTTTGTCTTCTTTTTGTCAGTTTTTTTGTCTTCTGGTTTTATCGTTAGTGTGCGTATGAAATTAGTCTAATGACATCTACTTTTTGATGCAACAAGTTTTATTTGCTTACCTATATCCATTGCTTACCATTGTCCAGAGTGTTCATTTTTTAAAATATAACAAATCCCCTTCATCCTCCAAGCCCTTCAAATGTCGAACAATTAGGTTGAACTAGAATGATTGCTAAGGTTTTGTAAAATTCCACTGAAGTTATCAAAAAAATAAATGCTGTAGTAATTTGTTTAGCAGTTTGATAATGTATTTATTAAACTGAAAGCTTTTCGCTAGAAGGAAAAACAATACAAATTAATAAAGTAATTAACTCACAGAATAACTTAACTTTAAACGTAATATAAAAAAACTTGTTATAAAAATAATCTTTTCTTAGTGGCTATGCACTAGCATCTTTGTGACAATGACTTTATATGAGGGTTAATGTACAGTGGCGGGGGTTTTGAAAATTAGTAAGGGCGCTCAAATACAAAATAGAGGGGGGGGGGGAGAAAATTTCAAAATGTATCGCCATGGATATGAGCTTGGAGGATTTCTTTATTACGACAAACATATGGTGCAAACAATTAAATTAATATTACACTGGTCCATTCTTCTAAAATAAAGAAAGACTGCAAAACAAACACTTTTCATGAAACGTAAAACTATATTTTATTTATTTTATTGGCAAAAATACAAGAAATTACAAAATCAAATACTTTTTTAGGGGGAGAGGAGGGGGATGCTTGGTAAATTAAGTATCTCTGGTAAAATGCCTAAACTTTTATGTCATCTATATTAAAATAGACCGAAGGAAACACTGCTATTTCTGTATTTTTTAAATGAAGAGAAATTTTCATGCCTAGGGGCTGCAATTTCTATCAGATGTGTTGAAAGTAAAGAACTTCTTTTTGGCTAAAAATGAGCTATCGTCAAGTGTTTGGCAGATAATTATTTAAAAAATGTTTTAAATATACAAACATTAAAATTTACTTGACATTTTAAAAATTATATATGTTAAAATGAGGAACATTTTTTTTCTCCATTCATTCGTATATTCACTCACTGAAAACATTTGACAATAATGATAGGATTACTCACTTTTGTTTTCTTTAATTTTTCTCAGAAAAACTTTTTTTAATTTTACTGAGCCTAATCCTTCTTATGATCAGAAATTTTAATTATACTTTCACTGTATTAGTCAATCTATATCCAATCCCTACAACATTATTATTACTATTATATTATTTTACTAGTATTATTTTTACTATTATTATTATTATTATTACTATTATATTTTTTACTAGTATTATTTTTACTATTATTATTACTATTACTATTATAATAATAATTATTATTATTATAATATTTTACTAGTATTATTTTTACTATTATTATTATTATTATTACTATTATATTTTTTACTAGTATTATTTTTACTATTATTATTACTATTACTATTATTATAATAATAATTATTATTATTATATTTTACTAGTATTATTTTTACTATTATTACTATTATTATTATTATTATTATTATTATTATTACTATTATGATTATGATTATTATCATCATCATTATTATTATTATTGTTATTCTGTTTACTCAGATACATAGACGGAAAATGAGCATGAGTTTCTCGTCAAAATTTTGAGGGAATAAAAATGCATCTACTGTATTTTTAAAATAAATTCAGTTTTCCCATTCATTTTCAATCAAAATGTACCTAAAATGCCGCTTACGGTCGGCACCAACCTCTAAAACCTATTACAACCCGTGAGCTCTCACAGTATTGGTTCACGTAAGGTGGAGAAATGGACATGCAATCTCCCTATTACAAGTCCGATAATACTGGCAAAGAGTCTGGAGCGTCTGACAGCTGCTTTCCTTCCCACGATTTAGACGGAAAAAAATAGACGTCATTTTTCTGAGCACAGGGACAACTTTCGTATCTTGATTGTGTTACATGGTGTTCGTAATAGAAATTTCACTGCGCTAACTGTGTCCAAGTTGTTATATCACCGTTGCTTTAAAAATTGTGAGTGGTCATTAGTATTAGTGCTTTCAAGAGCAGATTTTCTATTTGAATATAATTAGCAATCATATCGACCGTCATATCGTTAATTTAGTTCATTATGTCTCCATCTGTAATAATTCTACTTGATATTTATGTTGATAAGTTCATACTTCAACCATGTTCATGACATTCACCATATTGTGATTAAAAATTGCTAGTAACTCTTTAAATAAAAGGGCTGTGGAGTCGTAAAAAAGGCCGACTTCAGCTCCGACTCCGACTCCTGAAATTTAAGATCCTCTGACTCCGACTCCGTAACCCTGGAGGAGTTACGAACTCGAAGGGAAAATGAGCGACTAAGATGGTTGAAATTTAAATGCTAACCGACCGAAACCGAAGGCAGAAACCGAAAATCCGAGTACATCCATTCTCATTTTCCTAATGTAGGAAGTACCGGATTTTCGGTTTTTTCCTTCAGTTTTGGTCAGTTTTCTGCTGATGTGGAGCTAAGCCCTAAAAGAAGTCTTAGAAAGTTCTATTGGCAAGATTATCGTATCATTTTTTAACTTTTCATTTCACAAAGTAGGGGAAGACCGCCTATATTGGACCACTGCTTAAATTGGACCTCGGGCTTAAAATCTAGTACAGAGATCTGTGATACACTTTAACAGTAGAAATATTAAGCTTTAGGAATAAAATCAATGTGTATGAAGTTTCACCAGTGTTCGAACTGTTTAGCGTGAGTTACGGCTTGATTTGTGTTGAAGACGTGCGAAATCTTATTTTGCGGTCTTGTTTCTAGAAAGATAACTCAAAAACTTGTTAATTGCGGTAAAATGCTGTTACAGTGTTAAAATCTCTGTTTAATAAGGATTGCATTGATGTATTTACATGCGCGATTGCGATAATTTTTGACAGAGCAATGAGCTGAAGAATAAAAAATGGCGTGTTTTCCTTTATTGGACCGAAAAAATTTTCCTATATTGGACCGGTGGTCCAATTTAAGAATATGATTTTAAACAAGACTTTTTATTAATTGTAACATAAAATAGGTGACTCGTCTTATTTAATAGTGTAATTAAAATTATTTTAAGCATACTTCAACACCTATTCACGATATTCATTTAAACTTTTTTTATCAAGCACATTTTTGTCAAGCAGAAGCTGCAACTTCTTAAAATGAATGTGTTTTTTCTCTTCATCCATTTAACTGCAGTTTCAGGTTGTTAAACATAGTTATTACCTTAAATAAAATTTATGCTGGTTTACCGAGAAAAAATATGAAATTCTTTGATATTTTCGAAACGATTTTAAAAGGAAACAATTTATATGCTAATAAAATGTTCAATGTAGATGAAGACGGTGTTTTCACTGTCTAAAAGCCCCAAAAATATATTGACGTATAGAGGTAAACACCAGGTTGGGGCAGTAATTAGAGGTGAACGTGGTAGAAACACACTGGTTATTTGCTCTATGAGTGCAACAGAATTGCAAGCTCCCCATGCTTATTTTCAAAAGATTACGTTCTATGTATGAACTTATTGTGAAAGCTTTCCTGGTAAACAATATGCTTGTTCAAATAAAGGTTGGATCACAAACGATAATTCACACAATTGATTCAACATTTCACAAAAACTGTTAAGCCAAGCAATGTGAAAAGAATGCCCTTCAATTAATGGATAGGCACAGCACTTACATAAAGGACACTGATGCAATAAACTTGGCTAACGAGTAAGATATAAAAATGCTTTCTTTTTAAGCACATCATGCACATAGATGTGGGCTTTATTCCCTTTGTCTACATATACAGTTATCGAGCATGTGATACATGGAGGCGAGAACATCTTCTGCTGCAGCAAAATTAGAAACAAGTAGCCCGCATAAAACTACTCAAAGTGAACAGGTTACATGTTCGGTGTAAGTTGTACACTATGTACAAGAACTAGCTACGACTTAAATTAGTACAAGTTCTGCAGAATCAGCGGATAATTCTCATCAAAACATGATTGTCAACTCTAACTATGATTTTGTAAAGCCGGCTCACATATCACCTTTGCCAAAAAAATAGAAGGAACAAAAAGGAAGGCTATCGCAGCAATCATTCTAACGCCTTATAAAAGAGGCTTAGAACAGAAAAAGTCACACAAAAAGAAGCAAAAAACTGCACAAAACAATTGATATTGCAATATTTGTCATAGAGATGAAGTGAAAAACATGATTAAGTGTATGAAATGCCTTCGGCGAGTTTATTAACACTGCCTAAGTGAGGCTGAAGTAAAAGAAATTCTATTGCAAATCCTGGAAAAAAGTAGTATAGTTCAAATATAAATTATTCTATGATTTCCTGGTACGGTCCAATTTAGGAAGCGCATGGTTCAATTTAGGCGCACATATTCCTAAATTGGACTTTTGCAACTTTTTATAAGATAATTTTTAAAAAAATAATTTTCATATTTTCAGAAAATATAAGCTCCTAGGGGGGTTCCTGATTAAATTTAGCTTACGATGCCCTATTTTGCATTTCTGTTTTGCTTCACATTGAGCGACACAGGCCTCCTGTTCTTAGGGGGTCCAATATAGGCGGTCTTCCCCTAAGTTGAAAACACAAAACGCAGGTTATATAACCCGAGATGCTACCCATAAATGATGTCAAGTTTTCCTCAACAATGTGTGCTGGAGCCCTTCTTCCTATGTCACAAAGTGTCACACTTTACATTACCCCTATCCCCTTTGTCACGTGCCATACTACGTTTCGTAAACATATTTTTGCGGAAATGCATGATGTCATGCTTCTTGTTGCCCTATTTGTCATAAGCTGTCATAATTTGACGAGCCCCCTCTCAAAGCATTGCATCATTTGTGGACAGTCCCCTATCACGCTGAAATTATTGGTCGAAAGCTTATTTTGAATGCTGATTTGACGTTGTTGGAATCTCGCATCCTACATTGGCAAATTTTAAGTAATGTAAAAAAAAAAGAAATTGGTTTCTTGCGGTGTAATGGTATAAAAATATATAGTTATAAATAATTATAGTTTTTATTTCTTCGTTCAAAGCCTCATCACTTTTGTTAAAATAATTTATTTTAATGCTTTTTTATAAGGTTGTAAGTTATTCTAAACGACAGGATGCCGTTGAAATAGGTTAATAATTCATTTTAAGTAGGTTTCACAATTATTATGTCTTAATTCTGGATTACTGTACAATACTTTAAAGAATGTTCTTCAGTTTTATGCTTATAGACGCAATAACACTACTAAAATATGAGTCAAAATAGAGAAATTCTGGATCAAAATTACCACTACTCGCAATAATTATCGATTTGAGAAGCAACGTCCCCGAAACATTTCGAAATTGTTTGACGGTTTCCAAAAGAAAACTCAAAGTAAGTAGCCTCATCATACGTGCCAAGTCGGGGATTGTTCGAAAGGAGTCGCTTTTCATATTTCCAACAGCAGCCCCGCGCAAACTTTTGTTCGCTTCAATAAGCCCTTTCTCGCCGACTCGAAATATAATTAAATGATTTTCCAATGCGAAACGTCATTAATATCGCATTTTTCGCACTGTGCTAAATTAATTTCCAGGGTTTCCCGTTCTCTTTGTGACTTAATTAGAGCGGCGTTATCTTTTAATAGCAGGCAATTTCCCCAGCTTCTCCATCTGTTAAGACCCGAAAACCGCAGAATGTTTTATTTTTACGCGAGTCTCTTTTTGGGTTTGTGTGTTAATTAAGACGGTTGTCGGGAGATTGTGAAACCTTTGATGGTGTTAAATAAACGAAAGATTCCTCGTCTTGCTTTGGCAATAACTTGAATGAAATTAGTTTGCTGTTTAAGCAGGTGGGATGTGTTGCTTTTTCGTGGGCGAAAGAAGTCAATTTGGGAGCATAGAAACGTCTCCGTTTGTTGGATTTGCCGAAACTTTTGCAATGGTTATCAATTGATTTTGGAAAGCTGTTTGATGGATTTGGAAGTTGTGAGTGCTGTGATAAGGACCCTTTGTGTTACAATTTGAAAAGAACCAATACGCAAACCGTAAAGTCTTAAACCACAGAAAATTATTAGGCTGCATATTAAAAATGAATTGTGAAAGAAAATAATATTTACCTTTGAGTGGAAAGTTAATACTGGAACCTATTTTTTTGTAAACTAGTTCATTAAACTAGAGTAATTGTTTTGGAAGGATGGGAAATTTGTTGTTTCGTTAAACAATCATTACTATTAAAATATACTCTCAGTATCACGGGAAAAGTTTTCACTTCGTACACCTAGGTTTCATACAAAACATGATGGCAATTTTTCCCTCACTTAAACGCGGTTAGCATGTGAGATAAAAGCAAAGTTTCAATAGTGTCTGTCCTTACCCTCTCAATGTTCAGAAATCTCGCTAAGAGCAGTATATTGAATTCAGGAAGAGCCTATTTCAAGCCCTCTTATCTATTTTAACCTTATAATTAAATCAATGTCTTGTAATCGATCCACATTGCTTTCTGGATACCACCTGGTGTTTGTGAGTGTGTGTGTGTGTGTACTAACCAAAAGTATTGTAAGTCTGAGAAATGCAAGCTTTTTTGAAGCATGTAAAAAAGAAGGGATAAAAAAGTAACATTAGCAATTTTTCAGCAACTGTTTTTTTTTTAAATTCAATACATTAAACTAATTTAAGACAAGACATATAGTTCAGTTACTGAGTAAAATAATCATTTAATTACTTAAAAAAATGGCATGAAAATAAGACTCAGGTTATCAGAAAATGAATCCATTTCGGTACTTCCAGAATAAAATGAAGTAAAGAAACAGTTTGAAGTTCGTATAAAAAAAACAGTAAAGTAGTAAAAGAGCGTAATTGAACCAAAAAGCATTAAATATGATTTTGTTCCGCTTTCAGCTTTAATCAGAGCTTTCTTTTAGGAATTTAATCCACAATGTTTGCAACATTTCCTTGGGTTGTTCATAATGTCAAACTTAAAAGTATTGTTTCCTTAAATGTTTTCAATACAGTTGCAGAATAAGAAGATCAATTTCACTGAAAAAGTACTATTCTTATAGCCGTATTTAGTGTAAAGGTTTGAATTTTCAAACTTGCTAGACTTTAGGCCAGTAGTATAAACACATATATGTAATGTATGCGTGCCTGTGTAAGTGTTTGGTACGAAACAGAAAACAGACTTGATAGATACGAATTACAGAAAGCTCTTTTTACCTTCACAGATTTGATTCCGAAAGGAAAAAGAAAAATTCAAGTCTGCTAAAGTTTCAGCTTGGAAAAGAGTTTATCTAACGCTTCATAGTAATTAGCAGAAGGGATGATCCAATTTTTAATTCGTTCCTCCAATTAAAGAATTTTTCTCTTCAGTAGATCACTGAGTTTCCCCTTTAAGCGGTGCTACCTGTAATTAAAAGTGAAAAATGCTTTGCCTGGGCATAAAAAAAGGATGTGCTACAATTAACTTGTGTGGTATCTCTTGACATTAATCATGGCTCTTACGCAAACCTACAGTCATTAAACTTATATTCAGAAAAGAAAAGTTAATTGTGAGCGTGCCGCTTTTAGATGGTTTTTCATCTTAAAAGTTTACTTGTTATAAGATGGGCATTTATCAATCATTATGATTGAATGTGCTTGAATTGTATTCAAGCAGTTTAGGAGGATTCGAATGTATTTTTAAGATAAAAAGTATTTGTTCGCTTTAGACTTCTGAAGATTATTCGTGGTTTTGTAATTCTGTTTTATTGTTTTTTTTTCTATAATTATGAAGTGCATTGATTTTACTTTTTAAGGTTAATCTTTTTTAATATATATTTTTCATATCTAATTGTAGCAGGCAAAATGGGTTCACCCTCAAACCGAAAATGTTCAATTCATTAACTTTTCTAATATTTTTTAAACAGAACGTTTTGTTACAACTTTCCGTAAGAAACATTATCCAATATTGTAACTAACTTATGTGCTATGTAATGTGTCTAGAATAAAAATTAAGAAAAACAAAAACGAAGTTTTAAAATCAATATGTCATATTAAATTATACTGAATATTAAATTAATCAACTTCTACTTTGTGCTATTTATATCAGAACCATCATTATTTTCTAAAGAATCAGCACAACTTGAGTCGTTATCTTCTTCAATGTTGCTTATACTTGACTCTACTGCTTTTCTAATTCTTCTAAAAGTTTTCGCAATTTGTGGGTTTTCTAAAATTGAACCAAAGTACTTCGGGTTTTTGGATTGAAGAAATGCTATCATAATGTATTTTATTTGAGACACAAAATAAGGAAACTACAAATAGTTACGAATTAAAAAAAAAAACTTTAAGATAGGAATACAATTTATTTCCCATTTTTCATGAAAACCATTTTAAAAAGTAATAAAGTTGAAGACTTATGAACGTGTCTGCTTAATCACTGTCAAAATAACAATGAAATTTGTTTATTACTAGGGCACCACGATATTTCATTATAGGATTTGTAGGACTTTAGGTGCTATTTGTAGGTCATATAGTAAAGAAAAAACATAATAGCATTAAAGTAATAGAGACCGGTCGAATGTTGCCCGTGGTTCAACGAGCCCCGACTCCCCTACATCTGTGTACTTGGAAGTTGGTTTGCTTATAGTGTGTTCGAGCTTATAGTGCTTCGGAAAGGTCAGCTATAACTTTTACATGTACCCAACTGCAAGCTGATAAAAAAAAAAAAAACTTTTAACCCACATTTAATTAGACTAATATGTGTCCCATTTACGAATAATGTCTCAAAATGAAAAATATAAGAATAATCAATAACGGACGGAACAAAAACAATCATTAAAGTCGTTGCCTAATGTAATCTCGCTGCAGAAAGGAAAAGGAATTTAAGATGATTTGCCCATTAAGGGCGGCCATTCCCCTCCCGGTGACTTTTCCCTGTCATTTCTTTGTGTTCCGACAATAACAAAAAGCCCCCTTCCTGCAACGGTTTAGGAATATTTGCTCGGACACAGCCATTAGCATTCGGACAGCATCCCAGAAGGCAGCTTTCCCCAAAATGCAACAGATCTATGATTCAGAGATGATTCACACTTCAGCCCGATCCAGGTTGACGGGGCTGTGGAATTCTAAGCTGACATAGCCACCATCTTTGGACTCAAATACTAATCTATATACATAAAAGACTACTTCTGAAACCGTATGTCCGGGGTAATTTAGTATATTGCACAAATATATTATTATAAAGTAAAAAAAAAAAAAAAAAAACTTATTTTTAAAAATAACTTTATTTTTTATTTTCATGAAAGTAAATTGCATGTTTTGTATGTTCTATTGAAACGAAGTTTTTCAGCTGCCAAAAAATTTCCCTCTTTAAGCCTCGACTTCTGTGTAACACGGTACACATTTCCTTGATTTTTATTATTTCAAGGTATCGTATACCACGGTTTTGATAAACACGGTATAGATAGATAATACATATATCTACAAGATGTGCAGGTGTATATAATAAATTTATGAACAAATGAAAAGTCTCTTATGACAATGTTTTGATATATCACGGTGCAAATTAACCGTGCTATACGAGGGACGCTTTATTCGAATGTAAGAAGTTATCGTGTATCAAAATATGAGCTTTCAACTTCCTAAAAAGTTTTTTTGTATTGAAAAAATAACGGTTTGCATGTGTTGCGGGCGTGACTATGCGGTCACACGAAAAAGTATCCATCGGTCATTTGCTACGAAAACACATTTTTTCATTTTATTTACTTTAAAGACTGAACAAAAATATTTAAGATTATTAAAAAAAGAAAAAAAAAAACTGGAAGAGCTTAGAGCAATTACAAATTTAGAGTACTAAATTTGTGCGAGCAAATAAAAACACATTTAAATTTGATAAATTATTACTGTGGAAAATTTACACGAAGCGAAAAAAAAAAAATGTAAATACGTTACGGTCTTTGATAACCATATAAGGACTAGATTACTTACGTGACTACATTAGTTAAAAAAAATTAAGATATGACAGAACAGAATCATTTTTACTTTATTAAAAACGCTTGACAATACTTTGCGTTCAATCCGGGGGGAGGTGAGGGTGAGAGAGAGAGAGAGTAAAAAAAAATAAAAATGATAAAAGACACAAAATTTGACAAAAGGTGTCAGCCTCGGACCCAAAATGGAAGTGATGATTCAGCCTGCAGTTACGAAAGTTCCATGGAGGTCATTCTTCTGCGAAGACCTGTTGTGCATGAGCCCATCTACTCTCCCCCAGGAAAAAAAGTCCCCGCAATTCAGTTACGGCGCAACGGGGACCGCCGTTGTCACCCATACGGTTTTTCAATGACTATGAGAGGACGAATGATGTATGGGATCCCAGAGCACAATAAGTTGCAATTGATTACGACAATGATTACAAAAGAAAAATAAAACATATCCGATTTTGATTGCTTGTTTCAAAGACATTATTCTTCTCGAAAATTAAACTTGTAAATGATAATATATTGTTGCTGTCGTGTAATAGTGTCGAATTACACTGCAAAAAATGAAAATTTTACAGTATAATACTGGTAGCTGAGGTTCTAATTTAAACTAAAATGCACAGTAATAAACTATAAAATTATCAATTTATAGTTTTTTACTGTAAAGTTGGTAATTTTACAGTTTATTGACGTAAAATCTAGTTGTATTATACTGTAAAAACAGCAGTATGATACTAGCAGCATAGTTTAAAACTGTAAAATGCACGGTAATAAACTGTAAAATTAGCAATTTTAGTTTATTACTATAAAATTAGCAATTTTACAGTTTAGTACAATAAAATTAGCTGTATTTTACCGTAAAGTCGGGTTACTTGGACCCTAAGGGGTTACTTGAGCCCATTACAGTAAAATGAGAAAATCTAGGTTTGGTACTTATTAGTTGAAGACTTGCACGTAGTTCCTCGTTTCTCCTCTAGGTAGAAGCACTCTGCAGTCTCTAATGCTAGTAGCAAGCCCAGATTTTATCATTTTACTGTGGGCTCAAGTAACCTCCTTGTGGGTCCAAGTAACCCGACTTTACGGTACTGTAAAAACATTCATTTTTTACAGTGTAACCACTGTCAAGACGAAGTGTGCCATTACCTCCAGAGGTCGGACTTCTTTATTCACATACATGACAACACAAGAAAGATTTACGGCACAAAGAGAGGAAAAAACACTAATGGCACCGGTGGGAATCGAACCCGTGACCTCTTGCTTTCGAGGCGAAACTTCTACTTCTGAGCCACTAAGGATCTGATTATATGTTGTAATATGTTTTATATTATTACATCTATATGAAAACCATTGTTAATTTGAATTTTCATTTAAAAAATCGACCAGTTTTGTTTTGTATCAGTAGCATAGTCATAGAACTCATTAATTTTCTTTTTGGTAGATGCACATGTCCTATTTTTAAAAATTATGTTTGATTTTATGTTATACTTTTGCATATTTCTTAATGAGTAGTTAATAAAGTTTTTAGATTATTAATTTACATATTTTGGTATAGCTTGTAAAGCGTTTTGACGCTCAGTATTCTTTTACAGGAATTTAAAAAAAAAAAAATACTTTTTTTTGTTTGAAAGTTCTCGGAAAGGACACCTTATTTCCCTATTTGATTTGAACAACTTTTCGTTCGATTTTGAACAGTTCACAAAACCGCTCCCTCCCCCCAATAACTTTTTAGTAAACAGTGCTCTAAGAACAACATTTTCTTTGTTCGAAAAATCCCGAAGAGGAAGCGTCATTCTCATATTTGACTTTTTGATTTGAACAATTTTGAATAGTTCCAAAAACCTTTACCCCTTAATAACTTTAGAGTGAACTGTTCAATTAACTTTTCGTACAAGCTTTTTTTTGTTTGAAAAATCCCGGCAAGGACACGCATTTGCAACTTATGTAAACTTAAAAGTATGCTCGTTTAGTTCTGGACGGAACTTTTTATTTTTCTTAATTTTTCTTTATAGTTTGAAAAAAGTACTACAGAAGCAAGCACAGATAGCTCGTTGGAATTCTGTAAATTGTGCTTTGCTGCAGCAACAAGCACTCTGCAACGAAACGTAATTTACTACTTCTTGCATTTTAAATTTAATTGCGTTAAATCTTTATATCACACCAAAAACATCAGGTTTTAATATACAAAAATAAATTTTCGTGGTGTTACATTTTAGTAAATTGCAGAAGTTGCTCATTTTTAAAGACTTCATTTTTTACAAGTTTTGAAAATTTTGAGAATAATTCTTATTTTTTATGTACACAATCTGTATGTATGTTCCATTTAAGACCTATCTTGCATTTTTTTTTTTTTTTTTGTGGAAGGAGATAGTATAAACGAGGGCTATTTTCAATAGCTCAATAAAACATAGGTTTTGAACATTGAGTGCACATATAAACATATTTTTCTCTCTTTTTCATTTGAATTAAATGTCTTTAAAACGTAATTCTGAAGTTAATGTTATGAGGATGATGATAGATGATGATGATGATAACAACAGAAATGATTGCATAATCCCTAGAACTATTTACAAAATGATGCAATGTTGACATTTTAAGGTGAATTAAAAAGTTATTTTGATAAAAGTTTAAAATCAAGCACTTTTGATTCCAAATGATTCACTATTACATTCTCTTTTATATTTTGCACTTTAATTGCAATAAATGGTACTTTTTGATTTGTATATACAAAATAAAAAAAGGTTGTTTTCAGAATTGAAATACTTTTTGAAATAACTATTTAAATACATTAAAAAAATTCGTTAACTTAAACTAAGATTTTTGGCCTTTTTGAAGTAATTCATATTTATGATAGTGTAATTATTGGAATCAGGAAACACAACTAAGTGCATCTAGTACACTCGTCAGTTTGAAGTCCATCATTTTTAAATGCACTTTACTGCCTTTTCAAACTTTAAACACCAAATTTTACTTAAAATGTGAAAACTTCAAAAGAATATGCTAAGCAGCTTACACGGTAGATTACTTTCTAAAATTTTTCATTATTATGAGTTCAAAGAGATTAAATTCAGATTTAATAAAACTTCTATTTCTCGTCAAGTTGCAAGCATCAGCTATAACAAAAAATTAAATATATGCAAATGAAATGACAAAGCCGATGAATCAGTGGCAAGTTAAAGTTCTTTGAAGCAGTAGCTAGAGACAGGAACTGTTAAAGTAATATTCGAAAAATGAATATTAATGAGATATTGTCCAGAACTTGTATGTCAGGTGAAATTTGAAGGTCGCTGGAGGGTTATGCTCCCCTCTGCTGTTACGTCAACATAAACCTCTCCATGCCTCTATTCAAAACTCAAGGGGCAAATCCATTAAATTAAAATGTTCCCCAATATTACTCAGTAAATAGCGTAAAAAAGGGTGGAGGATAATATTTTTTAAAAAGTGTCTTTCGACTAAGTACAGTCATTCGAAGTATGTGTGAGTCACCCCGGTTAACATTGCGCCCCTACAAATTTTTAGTAGGTATATTTAAATTTAGTAGTATAGTAGAAAGTATAGAAAATGTGGTACAATGTTAGTCTGAATGACTAGATATTTTGTTTTGAATTCCTTATAAGCACTCGAATTATCTGCATTTTAATATTACATACACTGCTTATTTTCTCTTTTGGCTTATTTTTATATCATACTTTTAAGGAATTACAGTTAAATTGTAACTAAAATAGAGTATTCTTTCTGCTGTACCAATTATTTAACAAATGAACTTTTAATTTTATACTACGGGCAAAGCCGTACGGGTACCGCTATTTTATAATAAAACAACACCATTGTTATTTTAGTCTTTTAAATACTACCTACAATGAAATAAAAAGACTTTTACAAAATAAGGTTTATTGTTAACTGTTATAAAATATAGTGACGCTTAATTTACAATTTGTAGTACCAACTCTATAGTAGAATGCTTAGTATTCAATTCTTGTTAGATCAGATCAAATTTCAATATATCATTACTAATTGCAATTAACCACTAATGTTCCCTCACTCAAAGATCAATTCTCATGGTAAGATGAAATTAATTACTAATTCTGGGACATAGAAATAACAAATATCATCATAAATTCTATGAAAAATCCATTTCAGTTTTTCAAATGACGACGACGACCATGAAAATTTAACCATTAATAGTCGTTTAAAAAAATATATTTTTTTAATTTTAATAATACATTATTTCGCATTAAAAATTAAAATCACAAGTGGCATTTAAACATTTAATCAATCACCAATTTAAAATAGATGAAATATCTCTCTCTCTTTTTTTAAAAAAAATAAAGTGCAATGTGACGCTACTTTTCAATTATTTTGAAGACGAATTTCAGTATGAGTTGTTTTTAATCATTAGTTTTCAATAAATAAAATACAAATAAAAAAAAGGAAGGAAAAATTGATCGCTGAAAAATTTCTGTTCTAAATTTCTAATACGGCATATTTTTAACGGTTTTAAAAAAAGTCTTTTCTTCTCGTAATTTAATGTCCAATCGGTGGATATTGCAAATGATTTCCCTTGGAATTTTCTTCTGAACATTATTCAAAACATTTTAATAATGCCAGTAAAACGGGTTTAAAATGGTTTATTTGAATTGTTTCTTTCGAACTCATTTTTAAATGCACTTATTATTTTTTAGGCAGAAGAGGAAAATAAGATGAAAGAAAATTTAATAACTTAAAAACTAGGACTAAATATTAATAATGCCTGTTCAATTCTTAATTGTTCGCGTACTTATTCTCGCTATTAAATATGAAACAATAAGTTAATAATAGTTTCAGCGAGAGTTTAGCAAAGAGCTCCTGCTGAAACCTAGCTTAGAAACCTTTAAAGAAAACTTCTAACATTGATAAACCTCATGATCGGCAAGCTTCCGTTTTCTACACAGGCAACGCCTTATTATTAACCGCTGTCAATATTTAGACAGGTTTTAACACTCAACATGTAATGCTTCTGGAAAGTGTAATACCCTCCTAGAAGCCAACAACGCCGTAGATAAAAAAGAAGAAAAGAAGAAAAAAGAAAACACGACAGACCTAAGCTGGGTCATAAAGTTCTGGTCACGTAAGTGCTGTCAGTTCTTAGGTGATTGAATTCATGGTTTAAGGAACAAACCCTTAAGGTGGAGAAAAAGGAAGAATTCCCCTTTGATGGCTCATAAGCTGCCATGTCAAAAGCCGTTCTTTTCCAGGTTTTATACATCGGTTTTGAGTTTCCTGGACCATACGTAATTGTTCTGAGGCCTAAGCTTTACGAAATATGACATGTATCTCTTAGAAACGTATCGTTTTTCTGGCGATTAGGTTGACCCAGAGGAAGGATATACCACGAAGTATGACGGTAATAAGGAGGAGACACATTGGTTGCTAAAGCTGTGTTTACTATGCCATATGTCGCACGATATCTGCTGCTTTCAGTTTGGAGCTGTAAGGTCAATTAATTGCATTACAGTAACAGTAAGTTTGTTAAAATACTAATTTTATTTTTTCTGCAATTGAAACGTGACTTTGTTTTTAGTATTTTAGATCAAAATTGCTTCAGTAGGTATTTACAAGTGGAAGTGCTGTCGTCGCTTTTAATATTCTTGATCGTCTGATACTGATTACAAGAATGGTAGGTAGGAATCCACAGAAGTTTTTATCAAATTCCAGTGACGGCAATGAATTCTGTTTTGAAAATAGTGTTAAAAATTGAGTCCGATACTATTTTTTCAGGTGCCACGACTCTCTTAACCTATTTAAAACTACAAATTAATTTGTTCTAATTTTTCTGCACTATACAAGTGGTTGAATTCTTTGAATTTATGAAGTATCAGAATTGCAATACTAAAAAAAAAAAAAAAAAAAAAAGCTAAATAAAAAATAAAAACATTAATAGCTGGTTTGTTCGGGGCGGAAAGGGGGGGGGGGAATAGGAGACAGCACCAATTCACAGTGCATTTTTTCGTTACTTCTTTTATTTCAATTTATTTTTTCAGTACGAAACATTTCTTTTAATTGGATAGTACCATAAAAGAACTTTTTAGTTTTTACTAATATAAACAAACTTACGTGATGAGTAAAAAAAAAGAACATCGTGTTAGATAAGAAACTACCATTGCAGTGCATCCTTGCCAAAGGAAAAGAAAATAAAGAAAAAAAGAAAGAAAGGGAGCGGAAAAAAACACAAATTGAAGAAAAATAATAAACAGAGATAGAATGAAGTATCATTTCTCTGGGATTGTCTTAGATGAGTTAAGCTCAAAAGAAAAGAAACTGTAAACAAATATTTCGAATAGGAGCGAAAAATATCAAGATATATTAAATGCATGTGAAAAGTAAATTGCGTTGAGAATAAACAGACGTCTTTTCAAGCCGTGTTTCGTTTTTTAAGTATAAGCTCGTGAAGTTGTGATGTAGGCGTATTGTTTATAGAAAATTCCGGAAAGATTTTGTTTCATATCTATTTTTTTCCTATGCGGCTCAACTTTTACAAAAAATATAAACCACATTTTTTTTTCATGTTATTATGTAATTTTGTCTTTTTTTCTTTGATTTCACGTTGAATGATGTACACATTTTTGATCTCCAATATCCCCTTGAATCTTAGTTTGTCTCAAAAATAAAAATAACGTTTTTTAGTTAAAAAAAGTGTGTTCTTTCCAATGATATAAAGAAAATTAAAATTCAATGTCTTCAGTTGTACAATTCATTATTATTAAAAAAAAAAACAATCTATTGTCCACATATTTTCAAAAATATTTTTTTGTTTTGGGAAATTCACAGAATAAGCCTTCTGTGTTTTGGAAAAAAATGTAGGACAGCAGCATCACACTACAAGTACGTTTTGTGCACTTCTCTGAAGAATTGAAGCTGGATTCTCTTGGCAGCAACGCTATTGTAGTACACATGCATTCTGCCCTGCTAAGCACAAAAGTCGTATCTGCAATCTTTAACAAAACTGATTTATCGCCACCAGGAGGCTCTTTGTGACGTATTTTACCTAAATGCAAAATTATATAGTCCTTTGAGGACGGGAAATATTTTTCAAAAAATTCTGAAAAAACAATTCTGCGCAAAACTTTGAAGAGTTTTATCCCAGTTTGAGCTCGACTGCAGACATCAGTTTTGGGCCTAGCAGGAGAGTATTGCTCTTGAAAAAATTACTTAAATGTTTCGTTATACGGCTACACTATAAAACAAGAAGTTCAGTCTAGAACTTTAAGTCTACTTTCCGGTATAACTACATCAACATTCTAGCATCTGACCAATAGCCTCTTAATAATCGGTAAATTATGTCAAACAAACCTTTATAGCATTTAAAGCATATTTCTGAAAACAAAATATCCTCATCTGATGAAATAAATACGTACAAAGCAAATAAATATTTTCCATTCTACATAAGAGTGTTTTCTATCAAAGTTTGTTTGAAGAAAATCCGTCTTTAAGTTCGGGATCTACATTGGTCTGAAATTTCCCCGGAGGCACTAATGTAAAGTTTCTTTGATCTGTTCAAAATTGAATGAAAAATTGTTCAATTAAAAAAAATAAAATATGGGAATGAAATGTTCTCACCTAGATCTTTCGAACAAAAGAAAGTTTGTTCGAATCAGACCGTCTATCCAAAAGTTATTGAAAGGTGAGAAGGGGGGGGGGGCAGACAGACCGACAGACACACATTTTTCCCTATCTCAAAAACTTCCTTTCCAATTTTTAATATTTCGATGCTTATTTAATTATTTTATTTATTTTTGACTTTTTCTTTTGGATTTAGCGATATTTTTAAGATGCATTAAGCATCTTTTAATGCTCTTTCTGTCTTTCCTTTTCTTCAACAGGAAAGTAAGCCAAAAAATAATATAACCTGAAGTATTACTAGAATACCTATAGTAAACTGAACTTTCATAAAGGTAGGAACATGCAATGGGCAGTTACTCACTGTTTCATGAAGGTTTTTAGACGAAAGAAAATAACTGTAGTACTACTAGAAAACAGCCACCATGTGCTGCATGAGCCCCCTTCAGAGGTGGATGAGCAGCTAACGGGAGGTGAAGCACCCGAACGCAGGACGTTGGTAGACTGCTAATATTAAAGCGGGACTACACGACGTTTGAGGCTCAAAAAGAAAACACATATAGCAATTTTTTATTGCTCAAAAAGAAAGGAAGAAATAATTGAGAAAAATAAATAAATAAAAAGCTAACTAACGCAACATACCATAAGGGCCTGATTACTGAATAGGTCAACTAGGCCATGGCCTAGGGCCCCTCAATTTAGAGGCCCCCAAATGACCAAAATTGCTCTCGTCCATGGCTAAATTTGTTGATTCAATGCCTAATATTTTAAAGCCTCAGTACAACGGCCCCCAAAAAGTATTCGGCCTAGGGCCCCGTGATCTTTTAATCGGGCCTTGCATACCACACATAATAAATTGTTTGCAAGCTTAAATAAAAGACCCATTAAACGAGCCATTTAATCCGAGCGACCAATAATATTTTCTATTTTTAAGCGACCAAGTGTCCTGCTGCAAACTCTGCGGGATTCTCCACAAAGGCGGAAGGAAAATAATTCTCCTGCAGAGCGAGAGCGATAAGCGGTAAAACGTTTCCAGTGGCGCTACCGCCATTTAAGGAGGCTTGCTTCAGATATACAGCAGCAGTACGGAGGCCCTTCTTTATCTAATCATCCGGCTACTCTACGAGCGGCACGTGGGGCCACAACCCATTGGGTACAGATAAGCCTAATGCGTCGTGAGAATTTTTTTGTGCCTCCATCTATTTATGGAATGGACCAGTCCTTTATGATATGTGCTCAAGATCACGGTTTTCTGTTAGTTAAAACGTGGCTGGATAGTTTCCAGATGGTTTCACTTTTTGTCCGAGGACATTTTTTTTCCTTACTTTTCGTGTGGAGCATACAATGAAGTTTGGATAAGTTTGCATGGATTCCTTTAAGTAAAAGTACATTTCTTAGAGTTATGTTTCGCTTGGTTATTCAATGTTGGCTGTAAATGATCAGCAACTTCCAGATAAAGTAAGTTATATGGAATCAAATACCTTGGCGAAAGTCATGGGAAAGAATCCATCAAAAAACAGTTATTGAAGATTTAAAAAAAGAGAGAGAAATGCATGGCCAGTAAGAAATAAGTTGCTGTAGATTGCTCTAGAGTCATTCCATTGTTTTGAATAAGAAGAAATTTAAGCTACAGATGATTCAATTGAAGCGCTGATATTTATTAAATAATAATAATAATAAAAATAATACTAATAATAATAAAATAGTGCGATAAACCGCCTACAGGCTACGCTGTGCACAGAAAACATTCACTGTGGGATAGTCTAGTCTACGAAATGGAATAGTCAATCTATCACGAAAAATTATTCTAAAAAGTGTGATATTCCATTTTTCGGGATTAAAAAAAAAACATACTGCAATTGTTTAAATCATTGAAAATTTAATACTGCAGTGTACAACCTACATTATGCTAGATATTCTTTTCACATATACTACTATAAGCGGTCTCGACTGCATAAATATTAAAGAATGTAAAATATCAACACTGTACAATATTAAAGACTGTAATAAGTATGCAACTGAGCCCGATCTAAGGACAGCATTCGAGGTCATTGTCTTTAATATTGTAGCGAACTTTTACCTCCAATCATGGATAACGGTGGCTCAGTGGTAGAGTTCTCGCCTGCCATCGGGACAACATGAGTTCGAACCCCAGTCAGGGTGAATTGACTTTGTTTTATTATAATTTCCTTTCTACTGTGTTCTCGAATGTTCTATTAATTTCTGCATCTTTCCGAGTCTGGAATGTTCTAGAACTTTGCTCAATTGTATATAAGTGGATGTAACGTTCATTCCTGGTCAGAATAAACAATCTCGAGTTGAGACTAACAACTGCTCTATTCATTGACTTCATCTACGCGACAGTTTGGTGGAGGCGCCGGGTACGATTGCTACCACGGAAGAAAAACGCACAAGTCGGCGACTTCAAGGACTTGTCCCAGAGTTTGGTCTGTTACCAGATACAAAAAGGGGCTCAAGAAAAATGCCTGATGAAAAGAGCTCCGAAGTGAACAATACTGCTGATGCCAGTCCCAGTCCTGTTAGTGGTGCGCCAGTGCCGATTCTGACGTACCAGCTCCCGAGGAATCCTTGTATTTTCTCTGGGGACGGTCAACAGGATGCCAATAGGTGGCTGAAAGACTTCCAAAGAATCGCCACCTATAACCATTGGGATGAACAGATGTGCCTAGCCAACGTTATATTTTATCTCTCCGGAACGGCGCGTCAGTGGTTTGACAACAACGAAGACTTGATAAATGATTGGACAACGTTTCAAAAAGACTTGACCGATGCATTCTGCCGGACAGAGGATCTGCGACGGGAAGCAGAGCGACTACTACTGACACGTGCGCAAATGATAGGTGAATCTTCAGAGGCATACATTCAAGACGTGCTTTCTCTCTGCCGGAAGGTAAATCCATCTATGCCAGAAAGTGAGAAAGTTGCTCACTTAATGAAAGGTATAGCGGAGGACCTATATCAAATTTTATTAGTACAGGACTTTAAAACAATTGACGAATTCATAAAAAGATGTCGTGAAATAGAAAACTTCAGACGCAGACGCATCACAAGAACAAAATTTCAGAGGCTGCCTGCTGTTTCTACATTGTCAACAGAAACAGACGTCGGTGACATAAGATCTTTGGTGCGCGAAATCGTACGGGAGGAGATTAAGAAAATTTTGCCAGAAACGCAATGCCACACGAATTTTGAACATGAATCACCATCTGACATCGCATCCGTGGTCCGAGAAGAGGTTATGGAAGCTTTAGCACCACTCACTACTCCGAGACGGAATGATACTCGTCCCCGACGTAACACTATTTCTAGACGATCGGAGCAAGTTAGGCCGCTCCCAAGCCAAGAATTCAGAAGCAACACCGCCCCGGTCCGTAAAACGGATCTGTGGAGAACTGACAACAACGTGCCTATATGCTACCATTGCGGACGCCCAGGACATGTTTTGAGGTACTGTAGAGAAAGGCGCCAAATTTTCAACAATGCAAGAGCCTCAAGAACTTTCAACTCCCGTCGTGATGCAGAAACGGACTCGATACAAAGTTATGACGCACAGCAAACTACTAACAGTTACAGAAGCAGTTCGCCTTATCCTCGACGTTCTTCTTACCGCCGACAGTCACAGTCACCTTTACGCCGTTCCAGTCGCTCCCCACGCCGGCCTGACGAGGAAAACTAATCCCGGCGACCTATACAGGAGGTGAGGCCGCAACTGAGGAAAAGCCTCCGATGACTGTAACAGCTAAATTAAAAAGAAACACCACTAATGTCATGGTAAATGGACAATTGGTAAAAGCCCTCATCGATTCAGGTGCCGATTATTCTGTTATATCTGAGGAATTGCGTCAGCAACTGCATGTCCCTATGTTCTCTGAAAATGGACCCACATTGAAAACTGCGGGCGGAGACACCGTAACTACTATAGGAAGGTGTACGTTGAAAGTAAATTTGAATGGCAGCACTCAGACCTTTGAATTCTTAGTGTTTCCTCAATGCATTCATCAAATGATTCTCGGTTGGGACTTTTTCAGTGCCACTGATGCCGTCATAGATGTTGGAAATGAGGAACTCCAACTTGCAGACATTGTTCCCGACGACCCCGTCAGGGAGAAATCAGACTTCAACTTGTGCGCCGAAACAGATTACCTGATAGGAGCGAACTCTGCTAAGCAAATATGTGTTCTCAATGTCGATTTGCAAAATACCGATAAAGCTTTAATTATCAGTAACAAGGCCCTGATGTACGAACGAGAGTTATCTGTCCCAGCGTCAATTGTCGAAATTGCGAATGGTCGCTGTAAAGTATGGATGACTAACTTCTCTCGACAAAACCAACTGATCCCAAAGGGTATGAATATAGGTTGCGCAACAAAAATAGAGAATGACGTCATCTGTTCTCTAAAAGATGACAGCCGACGAAGCTCTAAGGGACATAGGGCCAGAACAAAGATAACCAGAGAAAAATTAAAGGAACTTTTAGACGATGATTTGACTTCTACTGAAAGGGAAGATCTATTGAATCTACTAGAAGATTTTAGTGACATTTTTCAACCAAATGGAGAATTGAAAAAGACTACAGGCAATGCCGTAAAGCACAGGATCAACACGGGTGACAGCGCCCCGATCAAACAAAGGCCTTATCGTACATCATACACTGAAAGACGCATAATTGAAGATGAAGTTCAGCGGATGTTAAAAGAGGATGTGATTCAGCCATCAGACAGCCCATGGTCAGCTCCGGTAGTTCTGGTCAAAAAGAAGAGTGGCGAATGGCGCTTTTGTGTCGACTATAGAAGACTTAACAAAGTCACCAAAAAGGACGTTTACCCACTACCACGCGTTGATGATGCTTTAGATTGTCTTGCCGGTGCGAAGATTTTCTCTATAATGGATTTGAAGTCAGGTTACTGGCAAATAGAAGTGGACGAAGCAGACAGGGAAAAGACGGCATTTGTGACGCCAGACGGACTTTACGAATTTAAAGTCATGCCATTCGGTTTGTGCAATGCTCCCGCTACGTTCGAGCGGATGATGGATACAGCGCTACGAGACCTCAAGTGGAATATCTGCCTCTGCTATCTCGATGACATTATTGTATATGCACCGAATTTCCAGGAACACCAACTGCGTTTGAAGAAAGTCTTGCAGTGTATTCAAAAGGCGAGTTTGACACTAAATGCCAACAAATGTGCTTTCGGAAAAAAGAAACTTACGATATTAGGCCATCTAGTCGACCAGAATGGAATCTACCCTGACCCCCAAAAGACAGCTGCCGTGACCAAGTTCTCTGTTCCAGAAAATGTCACCGATGCCCGAAGTTTTCTGGGTCTATGCTCCTACTATCGCAGGTTTATCAAGAATTTCGCTGATGTCGCAAAACCCCTGCATGACTTGTTGAAAAAGGATGCAAAATTTTCATGGGGAAGATCGCAACAGGAGTCTTTCTCAACTCTCAAGAAGTTATTGACCAGCGGTCCTGTTTTGGGTCATTTTCTACCGAACGCGGAAACGAAGATACATTCTGATGCTAGCGGATATGGCATCGGTGCTGTACTAGTGCAAGTTCAAGACGGCAAAGAAAAGCCAATAGCATACGCATCAAGATCTCTCACGGCTGCCGAAAAGAATTACTCTACGACGGAGAAGGAGTGTCTTGCTGTTATATGGGCTATCAGTAAATTTAGACCATATCTCTTTGGAAGACCATTTACTGTAGTGACGGATCACCATTCCCTCTGCTGGCTAGCTAATGTTAAAGATCCGTCGGGAAGACTTGCACGCTGGGCTTTAAGGTTGCAGGAGTATGACGTCGACATCGTTTATAAGAACGGTCGTAAACACGCCGATGCTGATTGCTTATCAAGAAAACCCCTAGACGATGGTATAGACGGAAATTGTGACGAGATCCCTTCCCTGGCAGCTATCACAGATTATAAAGTGGAGCAGCTGAAGGATAAACACTTGAGAACTATAATCAACACTCTCGAGAGAGGAAACGATCATCAAAGCTATGAAATGAGGAACAATGTCCTATACAAGAAAAACTATGATCCCTTGGGACAACAGTGGCTTCTAGTAGTACCGAAGCAACTTCGACGAGATATCTTGATGAGTCTTCACGACGCCCCGACCGCTGGCCATCTCGGGTTTGCCAAAACGTACGACCGAATAAGAAGAAAATACTATTGGCCGGGATTATATGGAAACGTGCGACGATATGTATCCCACTGCAAAGAATGCCAAAGACGGAAATCTCCGCCGCAACTTCCATCAGGACAACTTCATCCAGTAAAACCCCCCGACATACCATTTGCAAAAATTGGAATAGATCTGCTAGGACGCTTTCCAATCACTCGACACGGAAACCGGTGGATTGTCGTTTGCACAGACTACTTGACGCGATTCACAGTTACCAAAGCTCTGCCAACTGCTGAAGCCACTGAAATCGCCCAGTTTTTGGTAGAAGAAATTATACTAAAGCATGGGGCACCGAAAGAAATGATAAGTGATCGAGGTCGTTCGTTCTTATCTAACCTAGTGAAAACCATCAACCAACTGTGCCAGGTGTCTCATCTTCTCACGACTGCGTATCATCCACAAACCAACGGCTTGACCGAGAGATTCAATAAAACGTTAGCAGATATGCTGTCTATGTACGTGGACGTCGAGCAACGCAACTGGGATAGCATCCTCCCTTTTGTGACTTTCGCCTACAATTCAGCGAAACAAGACACCACGGGATTTAGCCCTTTCTTTCTTGTACATGGCCGAGATATCGAAACCCCTCTCGACGTAATTCTTCCCCACGACACAGGGAGTTATGACGATAATTACATCCAACAACTGATCACCAGGGCTGAGGAAGCTCGACAGCTAGCGAAACTACACATTCTGAGATCTCAAGCGGCAGATAAGCGGCGGTACGATAAGGGGCATCGACCAGTCATTTACAATATCGGTGACTTAGTTTGGGTGTTTACTCCAGTACGAAAAGTCGGACTTTCCGAGAAACTCCTGAGACGCTATTTTGGTCCTTACAGAATAACTGGACGCTTATCTGACGTGACATACGAAGTACAAAGTTTGGAGGAAAACAGCCGGCGACGAAGTCGAAAAGACGTAGTGCATGTGCTGAGGATGAAACCCTATTATGATCCAAACAGACAACTAGATGACACGAAAGCACCTAATCGTCCAAGGAGACCTGTTACCCGAAGTCAGTCCAAATTACAGCGGGACGCTGATTCCTCCTAAGAGGGGGGAAATGTAGCGAACTTTTACCTCCAATCATGGATAACGGTGGCTCAGTGGTAGAGTTCTCGCCTGCCATCGGGACAACATGAGTTCGAACCCCAGTCAGGGTGAATTGACTTTGTTTTATTATAATTTCCTTTCTACTGTGTTCTCGAATGTTCTATTAATTTCTGCATCTTTCCGAGTCTGGAATGTTCTAGAACTTTGCTCAATTGTATATAAGTGGATGTAACGTTCATTCCTGGTCAGAATAAACAATCTCGAGTTGAGACTAACAACTGCTCTATTCATTGACTTCATCTACGCGACAATATTTAGCAGCTCACTCTGGTTAGCTGTAAAGAATAGTCATCTAATATGAGCACAGTGCAGAACTGGTTGGGGGTTTTTACACCAGGGCACCACACTGAGGAGAATAGTGTAATAACGAACAAAGTTGAAATAAATAGCAATCGAAAGTACATTGAGAAGTTTTTTGAAGCAAAAATTACTTCTTATCCCCGTTTTCGAGACATAAGATCTTAAAGCTTGCCAAAATTCTAAGATAAGGGCCAAATTTCAAGACTTGGCAAGAAATGAAAGATATGCCAAAACTCAAGACTTCAGTCTGAATGCCAGTTGCACATCCTAGTTTGACGTTTGACACCCTGAGGTTCCCCGCACCTACCGTTTGAATGGTTTAGTATATGTACTGTCGAAGCGAGTACAACTAGCAATAGTCTCGCCTCGGTAGAACCTCATTGGCTATGACACTGCCTCTGCGCATAGCTAGCACATCCTAGTTCCGTTTTCACTTAAACTGGCTAAATTTGACGACTTTTTCCATAATTTTAACTGACTTTAGACCTCATATTTCGGTAATGGGGACACAAGGGCAAATACTGTGTAACCTAAAAACATGTTTTACTGTGCTCTTTAGATTTCCACTATTTATTTATTTTTTCATTATCACTCTATCTTGTGATTTTCCAGGGAAAAGTTTTGATCTTGATAAAAAAAAAAAAAAATTAATATTTGCAATACTTTAAAACTTTAAATATTTTTGTCTACAGATAAACAACTTATTTCTGAGTTCAAAAACGTAATTACTAAGCTGGCTTTCTTCTGCTTCTGGTAGGTATACCTTTCTCTAACATAAGCATAAATTACTTTTTAGTTATTTGCACATATCATCAGATTACTTACGCGTGCTAAAACATGAAATAGTAGTCGTTGTTAATGTCCTCGGTTTTATCGCGCTTTTGACTGTTTCCCGACAAACATATTTTAATTCGAAAAAGTTTTGAATTAATTTAACACGAAATAATTAATGGCTCAAAAATAAATAATACAATAAATCTGAGAAAGGTAATGAATTAAATAAAAAAATAAAGGAGACAAAGCAGTTGAAAATCATTTCACACCAACAGCCAAAAAGCACCATTCACTCCTCTTCTTTCACCCTTGGTGCTCTTTTTTTCCCACCTACATACGATAGTGATTTCGAGCAATTTAAATATCGATTTTTTCTTGGACAGCTCTCGGGTGTAATGTTTCCCGGTTTTTCTCTAGACGACACAGCTTTTGTTTAAAAATTAATCTCAGATAGCTCCTCAAAGAAGCACAAATAATTACACCACTTTTCATTCATGTTTGAAATCGATTTTTTTTCTTTTCTTTAGTTCGACAAGATTTTTTCCTTTACCCTCTAGTTTAACGAAAATCGATGCGTTCTTTTTTATATAACGTGATCAGTTAACAAAAACAAAAAAAAGTAAGAAAGAAGGAATAGGTAAAAAAATATCTGAGAAAAATACTACGCTTTAAGTCATTATTAGTAAAAGAAATAATGAAATGAAATGTAAGTTTAATGTGCACTTGATAAGAATAAATAATAGTTATAAAAAATTCACTGCAAGAATTTTTCTCAAAAAAGAAAATCTTCCAAATATTTTTCACGAAAGTTTAAGTGATCGTCTTGACTTGCTATGCTTCATCACTTCTGGAATCGTTTAGCTATGAGTTATTATTGACTTCTTGCTTTTAGTAATGTTTATATGAGGCATTAAACCTTCTTACCTAATTTTATTAATTTTTTATCTGTAACTAAGAGCTGCTACGAGCAGTAGGATTTTAAAAAAAAATCCCAAATAGCAGCAGAATTTCATTTGAAGCCGGCCACCTTGTCTAGTGGTCAGAGTAGTCTGCCATGGATGGTGTGGCCCCGGGTTCGAGTCCCGGCTTGCGCATGGATGTGCTTTCTCTCTCCTGTCCTTGTCCTTTCTTTGTATGAATGTGTTGTTGTGTGAAAGGTTGCCTACCCTATAAACGGGTGCCTATGGCATGCGTGTACTGTGGAAGTCGGACTTCACACCAAATAACGGTACAGTTGGAAAAGTGAAGCAGCGCAAACCAAATTGCCAGCCTGGCTGGCACACGACCAAAAAAAAAAAAAAAAAAATTCATTTAAAGATGCTTTGAGAATACAAAACTCAGCTTGAAATAAACATAAGGTACAAATGAGGAGATTTCTTACTCAATTAGGATATTTCACTTTCTCTTCTCTTTGTTGCAAAAATAGTACTTGGTACAAGCTCCTAATAGAACATATATTACTGTTAGAACTGCTTCTTTCCTGAAGCAGCACGGTTGCCATATGAGTTAGGAAGCCATTTTTCGTTAATGGTAAAAGTAGATTACTTATTTTCAATAGATAGTTGTTGCCTGCATAGGCTATTATAACAGTTTTTGCTTCGTAAACCGGAATCGTAAAAGTTTTGCTCTTATATCCCCCGCCCCTCACAAAAGCCAATACATTATCCAGCAGTATTGTTGTTAAGAGTTGGGGAAAAAAACTAAGTTCAAGATATGGTAAACAAAACCTTAAACAAGTTGGAGAACTGTGAGAGAATTGCTAGGGAATGAAAATCTATAGTGTACTAACTTAAGCAGGTTTAATACATTGTGTTTGCAAAAAAAAAAAGCGTTTTTTGTTAAAAAATCCTTCCTTAATTTTCAGTTTTATTAGGTGGCTGGCGTTTGCTCTCCCAAGAGTCGGCAGTAATATTCCAATCGTTATTTAGCTGAAGCATAATTATTTAGTGACTGGATGTAGAATAATTTGTTAATTAAAACTCCGTACTGAGTGCTTGCTGTTGTTGCTGCTGCTCTCTCTTGCTATTTGGGGTACGCTGCTTCACTTTCCCAACTGTTACCTTAATGTGGAGTGAAGTTAGTCTTCCACAAAATACACATGCCATAGGGACCCGTTTATAGGGCAGGTAACCATTTACAGCACAAGAACATATTCGTACAAAAAAGGACATGGATAGGAGAGAAAGTACATCTATGCCCGAGCCGGGATTTGATCCTGGAACCACCCCATCCGTGTCAGACTTCTCTAACCACTAGACACGTGCTTGCAGTACATGATGATAATAGTTCAGAACCTACATATTCATTTTATTCAGTAAATTTAAAAAAAATGAGTTTTTCCATCTCTATAGTACGTAAGTATCGATTCAAACTCCGTGCTTCCTAAAAAATGTAATACTTTACTTTTACAAGAAAACAAAGTTTCTTCGAAATTAATCTTCAAATTCAAATTTATTTCGAAGTTCTTTTCCCTATGGGATGATATAAACGTGTCTGCTATCTAACTAAGTTGTATTTTATGCATAACACTGGTTAAAGCATTTTAACACCAGCAAAGGGATGGTGGGCCAGGAGTTACCAGTCTAAGCTTTATAAAAAAGAAGTTTACTTCCGAGCTTATTTTTAGGAAAATGTGGGTAAAATATGTCTAAATAGATAGACAATATATGTTGAGTGTGGTGGGAATTCCTTTGTCTATTGTTATATGGGGCAAGGGTTGTATACATAATACGTTAAATCGAACATTTGTTTCCTCCAGAATTTATTTTCAAGACGATATGGATAAAACAGAGAATGGAAAGACAATATATTTCACCGTGTGGAGGAAGTTTCTCCGTTTTATTCCTAAATGTGCACCAGGATAGTCCATATTCTTCCACGTTTCCCCCATCCACTCCCGTGATTTGAAGTGTTCGCGTGCCCCTCCTTATCAGCCATGTCATTATATGACCCAATCCCACACACCCCGATTCCCTGTAAGATGACGAACCCTCCCAAGGAACTTTATCTCTCTGACCCCTTTGAAAATAAAGACGCCATTGCATGACCATAAACTCCCCCTCTCTGACGTGCAGAGACAGTCCCGAACGTCTGTCTGTATGTCAGTTCGTCTCTTGTTGCATGTTCCGGGGGAGGCAGACATTAGAAGAATTCCGAGCGGCATTCCTCTGCTCGTTATTGGGCAAACGAGTCGCTTTTGCTTGTTTTTATTGCGACGGGGAGAAGACTTTACGATGCAAATTTAACGGTACGAGGAGCGGGGAAAAAATGACGATATCTTCTGGTCCATGTCTGGCTGTAATTGAAACTTGTACCTCATAATGTGGATATTACGTGATAAGAAATTTGGAAGATAGCTTTGGGTAGAGGAGAAAAAATGTACATGCATGTATGTAGCCGTAATTCGAAACGTGCATTTTATGGGCGTGCACGGCGTTTTCATGGTTTTTCGGTAAATAAATAATTACGGAGATTTTTATGTGATCGAATTGCAGGCAATGTTGCTGTAGTAGAGGCTAGAGGGCACCGAGCTCCTCCCTTTGAGAAATATTCCTTGCGTAGTATAACTCGTTGCAAAGAAAAGGGAGGGAGGCATTGAGGAATTACTAAAAAGTTTTAAATGTTTTAAATGTTTATTAAATGAACGTCACTTACAAATAATTACACCCCATATGAAGCGATATTTAAAATTCCAATGCCTTGAAAGAACTCCTCGTTGATTTCATGAGTGCATTTGCAATTGCAGGGTTTGGAGGATGAAAGGGCTTTGCTAATTTTTTGAAAATGCACTCTGGACAATGGTAAGAATGGATACAGGGAAGTGAATAAAACTTGGTACATCAAAAAGTAGATATCATACGCTCACTATCGACAAATCCAGAAAACAAAAATGCTACAGCAACTGCAACAATAAAACTTTGATCTTTAATTACTCGAAATTTTGGTTTTGTCACATAACTCTCTTCATCTGCCAAGTCCTTCAATTATCAACCTCTTTCTTTTTTTAAAATAATATATGCACAAGTAAACAAATACAAAAGTGAAACCCAGCAACTGGCTTCGGAAGCATTTCCGCCGGTCATTACTTATCAAGCGCTCCCGAATGAAGATCAAGAACCGTCTTAAAACTATTCACCCCATTTCAAATAACTTATTTGCTTCCGGTAAACAATTCCAAATGCTTAAAACTACTGAAGTATATTTTCTTTTTCTTGTCGAGATTAGCTCGGCCAGTTTAGTTTTTTACAGTTTATTACTATGAAATTATCTGTATTATACTGTAAAAACAACAATCATTTTTTACAGCGTATATATACGAGTAAAACCTAGTATATAAAGTCCTGGTTTTTGAACCTTTTCCAATAAATTATATAAGTTGATAAGGTACGGGTTCTAAAAGTGAAGAGAGTACTTAAAATGAGGTCTTAGTCATGTACAAAGGTAGCTCATGCACAAAGTAAAATAAATACAGAGGATTGATCATCATCATTATTAATCCACTGAGAACAATTTCCTGTAGTTACAACTCCTTGTTTTCCCCCAGTCAACGAGTTTCTGACAAAAAAATCATTTCTTTTCCTTTTCCATTGCAAGTCAGTTTATTTAGAATAACAGCATGCGCTTCTTTTGTGAAGTGCTTTCTGAAAAACAACGAAAGTAACATTTACACACGGCAAAGTAATTTATAAATGCTACTCTTCTTTTTTTTAAATAGAGGTTGACAAATAAATTCTCAACGAAATGATCAGATGACTTTATTGACCACCCTCCTACCACACATATATTAATGTAAAGAAAAATCTTTTATGAACCTCAATGAAAAGACTTATATTTTTATAAAAACATGTAGGAAAAATATTAATAGATACTTATTATAAATTAGAGATAAAACGACCATTAAGGTCAATTTTCAATCTAAGTAACTAATTTGTTGGCACAAATTAGAAACTTTTGCTTTAAAACGTGCTCCCATACAGAGACTTTTCCTTCAATTTACAACGAGAAGAGACGGACATTTACAATTTTTCTGTGTGTTTCCATATTTTGTCAGTGAATGAGTACGTAAATAAGAGAAAATAAAACAATTTCCCAGCGCGTTACATGTTCAACTCTCGTAATACTGAGGAAAAATATTTTGCCTTCCGTACCATTGAATAAATTGCTCCTCCAATCGAATCTATTTACGTGCAATTTCATTTCTACTATTTAGGAGCCTGCCCAAAGTGTTCCGCGCCTCTGCCTTGTAAATATTAGTCTCCTCGTCATTTCTAATTTAGACTTACGTGGGTATGTATCTCATTAAGTATTAAAATCGCATTCTCTTCCTTGATCATTCAAGACAATTTAATTAATAATTCCTTATACCAGATGAAAATGCCGTTTACCTTTTGCGACTGAATTATTTATTATACGAATGTGATTTCCATGATGAGTATGAAGCGATACATTTTGGGCTCCGTGTCACAGAAGAATTTCAATGAAATATGTTTGCAGGGAATGCAGAAATTTCCTGGCGTTATAATTGATGCGACTCATACATACGTTTGCGTTTATGTTGAAGATTAGTTTTGAGTTTTGAAATAGAATTATGAAAATTTTCCATAATGTATATGCTATCCGAAAAAACGTTACAAAGGATAATTTTCAAGCTTAATCTGCTTTGTGTTACTTTATTTAATTGACAAATACCACTGGTAACTGACTGACATTTTTAAAGCAGAACTAAGTATTTCGCAATATTAAACGCATAGTATACATTGTAAAAATGATCTTTTCACCTAGATTATTGTACCGTAAAGTCTGGTTACTTAGACCCACAAGGAGGTTACTTGAGCCCACAGTAAAATGATAAAATCTGGGTTTGGTACTAGCATTAGAGACTGCAGAGTGCTTCTACCTAGAGGAGAAACGAGGAACTACGTGCAAGTCTTCAACTAATAAGTACCAATCCTAGATTTTATCATTTTACTGTAATGGGCTCAAGTAACCCCTTAGGGTTCAAGTAACCCGACTTTACGGTATTTTATAAGCTAAATTTAATGATACACTACAAAAAAAAATGGTTGTTTTTATAGTATAATACTGGCAGCAGAGGTTCCAGTTTACAACTAAAATGCACATAATAAACTGCAAAAGTAGCAGTTTTAGTTTATTACTGTAAATCAGCAATTTTATTTTATCACCACAATTTTACAGTTTATTACCACAAAACTAGCGGTATTATACTGTAAAAACAACAGTAGAATACTGGCAGCAGAGGTTCCAGTTAAAAACTGTAAAATACACGGTAATAAACTGTTAAATTAGCAATTTTACAACTTAGCACTGTAAAAGTAACAATTTTACAGTTTAATACTGTAAAATTAGTAATTTTTACAATTTATTACTATAAAATTAGCTGTAAAAACAACATTCATTTTTTACAATGTAGTTTGGATAATTTTATTCCTCCAAAGATTATTAGATATTTAGAAACAATTTATCACCCACTATGATTGAAAATGTTTTTTCAGAATATTTAAAAAGAAATGAAGAGTTGTAAGTGGTGCTAGTTGTATGCGAGGCTGCGGGATCGGAGTCAGACTGCTTTTCGAGTAACACACTGCAAAAAATGAGCTGTTATTTTTGCAGTATAATACTGGCAGCCGAGGTTCGAATTTTAAACTGTAAAATGCACAGTAATAAATTGAAAAACTAGCAATTTTGCAGTTTCTTACTGTAGATTTAGCATTTTTACAGTTTATTGCCGTAAAATTTAGCTGTATTATACTGCAAAAAGAAATGTATAATAGTGGCAGCAGAGGTTCCAGTTTAAAACTGTAAAATGCACAGTAATAAACTGTACAATTAGCAATTTTACAGTTTATTATTATAAAATTAGCAGTTACAGTTTATTACTGTTAGATTAGCTGTATTATACTGTAGTATTATACAGTTTGGAATAACATAGACACCGACGTTCGAGTTTGAAAATGCTCTAAAAAGCACAGTAATAATATTTTCTGTAAAACCATAGCAACTACTTTAAACAGTTTTTAAGTCGACGCAAAAGACAATGTTATAGATCATACGCAACTATATTAGACTATATAGCATTTTATGGATCAGTTCTTATAAAGCATTCGATACATTTCATTCATTACCAATTCGTGTAATGGTACAAATATTCCTTTTTAATTGTCAGAGTGGTGTCTCTGCAAAGTTGTAAAGAAAATGCTTAAAATTTCAATTTGACCTATCGTTTTTTGCGCCGACTCAGAACTATGTTAACGTCTTTCGATGGCCTGTTCAAGAAAAAATTATTTTGTAATTTTAGAGCAAGTTTCCAAGTGGAGTCGGTCTAGTTATTCCAGAATTGAGTTATAGTTTATTCTTTTTGTGTAAGTGTACTTATGAATAAGGTAATGTTTCCATGACGGAACTCACTCATTTTCTTAAGTAAATGCTCATAAAATAACTGAAAGAAAAGGAAGAAACTATCACGCGTCTAAAATTATAACGTTGACACTAAAATAATCTTGTTATTCTAGGTATTTATTTGTGTACTAGTTAATCAAAGCCATTTAATATCAACGTTTGTCACTAATATATTTTCAAAGCAATTTAGTTTCTCGTTGTTCTAAGTTTAATACATACTACGTACATTACCGCTAATGATTCGTGTTAGATTTAGTAAGCCTTGGTTCAAATTTTTCATCTGTTACTATTAATATTGCTGTTGGAGCAAAAAATTTTGCAACAATGGATTGAATTTTAATCATTTAATGGGAAATGACAGTGAATTTATGTTTTCCATAACTTTTTTTCTAGTGAACAATACGTCAATGGTACTGGTACCAAGTACACATCTCCTATCGATTTAAAAAATGTCAATAGTTCAGTAGTCAGATGTTATGTGCGAACAAAAAAAAATAAAATATATACCTTGAATTGATAACCTTCCTTGTTGAAGTCGGTAAAATAACATTATTTTTGCAGAGCAGAGTCGGCTCTGTAGTCGTAATCAAACAGTTTAATTTCAGAGTCGATCGTCATTTTCTCCAAGTTTTCCTCTGTCAGCTTGTGAGTAAATATTGAAAGGAAGTGTCTGGTCGGGTATGCCAGATTTGATAAAGATTTTTTTTAAATTCTTACTAATAAATAGAAATTATTTGACTACCTGGCCATTTTTACAGAAAATTAAAAATGCATGTGCATTGTGTATGAATGTGCAATTGTGCATGGCTCTTCATAACATCAGTTTGCATAACAAAATTCGTAAAAGTCTCACTCACCAAGATGAAAAGAGCGGTAGCGAATAAACGATAGATCTTTCAAAAGAGACACTTACCTAGAAAAGAAATAATTAGTGATTAAAATCATTCTTAGAAAATAAATAATATCAAGACATTGAAATAAATAAAGAACTGCCAGCGTGTAAATCTGCAATGAGAATTTCAGCACTGGCATCGATTAAACGCTGTTAAAACTTGAGTCCTTATAGTGATTTTCCCCTCGGTACAACGCGACCAGTGGCGTACCAGGGGCTGGCAAGAGTGGCTTTTGCTCGGGGAATCACATTTCAACCGATAATTAGATAGGAAAAAAAATTGCTATCATAATTTTTTGGTTACATTAGTATAAAAATATTAAAGGAAAGAAAATCGCAAAATTAAAAGCTAGAGGGGAATGAAACAATCCTTTATTTTCAAAAAAAAAAAAAAGATCATGTTTACGAACACATTTTAAGTTTTACTTGTTTTATCGATGCTGAGGGGCTGGGGAGGGGATAAAATTGTTGAGAAATTAAAAATTCTCAATTTACCGAATGAAATTTTAGTTTTAGCAAATGATAAACACAAGTAAGCATACATATCATACAAACATAACACCTAATGGGAAGGAACATTGGGCATCATTTAAACCATTTGAAAAAAGAAAAAAAAATCTTCGCAATGTTGTCTGTCTATTTGCCAAATTAATTAATCAAAATCATCTGAATATGTACATTTTTGGAAGGTCATAAGGACATCCTGTGAGCTCCAATCAGAGCGGCCCTGAGGGGATCGAAATTCCTTAAATTCGCCAGGGGTGCTAAACCTTATAAGGTGCTCTACTAAACACGACGACCATAATTTTCCAAGCTCTCTTAGGGCTTTTATACTGTCAAAACCGTAAGGAGAACTGTAGCATACGAGGAAATGGACTGCAACTAAATTTAAACAGATCGTCTTCAGCGGCGAATCCAAATTAAGCTTGTGCAGTAATAACACGCGTGTTCGTGTGCGTAGAGGCTTGAATAGTGCCTTTGCTTTGAAGTGGTTCATACCTTGAGCTTTGGTAAGGTTATGTGGTGCCATCGCGTATGAAATACGGTCCCGCCTAATATTGATCTACGACCACTTGACAGCCTGGTCCAGCGATGCGTTCAGTCGTATGTATCGGTCGTATGTATCGGTGCTATGGTAGGGCTCGTAAGAATCCTTTTTCAACACGACAACGATTTGGTCACACAGCAAGGGTACCACAGGTCTTTCTCCACCCCATTATCACTTTGTCTGACCTTCTCGATCCCCTGAATCGTTACAGCAGAGCATGTTTGGATTTACTTGTTAGATAAGTTGTACAGCCGACAAATTTTATAGAATTACTGGCGCCTTTACAGTAACTGTGTAACGAAATGACGTAAGACATCATATGAAACTTTCACGCCTCGTAGCTCGACTGTGTCACTAATGCGTGTACGATATAAGTGACTGAAGGTACAGCAAGGTTCTAAAATCTCTATTCATTTGTGATATTTTACCTATACCAAACGATCATTTTACTTTTCCTGAATGATCACTTTTTTTTCTCACTGTTGTACTTACGTAAAATTTAATCTTTACGAAAAAATTTGTTCTCTCGTAAAATTTCGCTTTATTCTGATAACTTCTTGTTGTGTCGAATTATTTTTCGTTATTGAGTGTATATAGCCAAAATAATTCCAAAATATGCATACTTTTAAGACAATTGAAGGGCTTGGGAGATGAAGGGGTTAAGTGACAAAACAGAAATTGCGAGTAATTAAACTTTAAAGTTTAATTATTGCAGTTGTTGCAGCTTTTTCATTTTCTGGTTTTGTTATTATTGTGCGTATGAAATTGGTCTATCGAACATCTACTGTTTGATGTACCAAGTTTTATTTGCTTACTTGTATCCATTGCTTACCATTGTAACTTAGCCCCTTTATCCTCCAAGCCCTTTAATTACGCTCCTGTATTTTCTATGATTCATCCATCCATCACACTGAGGACAACATTAGCTAAAAATATTCCCAATCAAATTCCCCGATGACGAACTGGTGACGGCCTCCCCCTCCCCATTTTTATTTTACCACCACTCTTAATCTCCTATAACCATCTCAAGAAAATCTCGGCGCTCAGGAATCTCGCCGAAAGTTATGCGGAGCAGAAGAAGAATGCCTGCGCCCAAAAGAATTGCGCCCGCTCGGATTTAAGCTCGAGGTATGCGAGCTTAAGATGATAAATTAATGGATGAGGACCTATTTTTCCTGGAGGATATGAATACGGGGGCCAGATTAGCACGCTTCCTGGCGGATGGAGAAACAAAGTGGAAGGCCATATACCTGGCTGAGGAAATACCTGGTGATAGGTGCCGAGTCATCTTTCTGGAAGAGGGGTGGAGGAAAAATGGTATCATTGCTTGTGGATTTGTTAATTTTTAGATAGAATATATCGATTGCGACGATAAGGGTAATTCTAGCTTGATTGTGGATAGTTATTTATAATATATTATATAAAATGATAAATTAATAGATGAGGACCTTTTTTTTCCTGGAGGATGTGAATACGGGGTCCAGATTAGCACGTTTCCTGCCGGCTGGAGAAACAAAAAGTAGAAGGCTACATACCTGGCTGGGGAAATACCTGGTGATAGGTTCTGAGTCATCTTTCTGGAAGAGGGTGGAGGGAAAATGGTATCATTGTTTGTGGCTTTCTGTTAAGTTTTAGATAGATTATCGATTGTGACGAGATGGGTAATTCTAGCTTGATTGTGGATAGTTATTTCGTGATATATAAGATGATAAATTAATGGATGAGGACCTATTTTTTCTGGAGTTTATGAATACGGGGGCCAGATTAGCACGCTGCCTGCCGGCTGGAGAAACAAAGTGGAAGGCCATTTACGAGCTAATATTTAGAAAAGTGCCAATTTGAGTCCCAAGTGAATTTTCACCAGTATTTCAGTAACTAGTTAAAAAAATAACTTTCCCCAGAAAGAAGATAAGTTTTTCTTTCATTTCATCTACTAACATCAGAAAAAAAAATTTTTTTTTTCATCAGAAAATATTGTGTTTATACATCAAAAATCAGATCGGTAACGTGTCCCAAGTAGCAAAGCTTAGCATGCAAACAGGTCATGCGCACTTTCTAACTTCCCAAAAAAACACATTTGCACAAAAAACGATTCTATTTTTACCCCTTTGTTAATATTTTACTTCATTTTTGTTTTAATCGATTTCTGATTTTCTAGCTGATGCGAAATAAGCGTGTCCCAAGTTCCGCCGTCAGAGTGGTAACAATAACTTCCGATCTATGTTTAGGCTCCCAAAATCATTTCCTGCACCTATACCACGTGATACTGAGTACCTGGTGGAAAGTTTTATCGAATTGTAATTAAAAATTTGCATTTCTGCATCAAAAATTGTAGGTAAGATTTTTTAAAGTGATTTTATAAAATGTGTGTCATTTGAGTCATCAGATCGGTAACACGCTCTAAAATGCGCAGTTTTTTTTATTTAAAAAATTATTTTATATATAAGTATAGTCCTTTGTTACAAGTGAAAAAACCACGTGTTTGATTTTGGTTTAGTGCGATCTACTCGGAAATAAAAAAAAAAACTTTGTCAGTTTGTCAGATCGGTAACAGTCAGAGCGGTAACATTGAAAAACAGCGAATATGTTACAGAACTAACTCACACGTTTCAGAATTATAAAAAGCAAAAATCATAGGTTTTAGCCATATATATTGAATATTTTTGTTCTTAAAAAATGAAAAGCAATGAGTTTTAGTACAATTGCTTCATTTGTGGTTTGTATGACCTAACAATAGAAGTTAGTAAAATAAGAAAAATTGACACTGCAGAAATTAAGTTAATTAATTATTATTATTTTAATTTATTTATTTATTTGTTTATTTTTGTGCCTCAATTTCTTATAACTTCGCTAAATAACTAGATAATAACTAGCATGCTAAATTTGAATTTCTGATCAAGAAATTAAATTTCCTGCAACTAATTAAAGAAAAGCAAGCAGCAGAGTTGTGTGTTGAAAAAGTTGAAGTTGTGTTGTTTTAAAACAAAACACATGTTTTATTAGCTTGGATTTGGTAATCTCATAATTTATTTTATCTAAAAATCTTATCGCTCATTTTTATTTCCAAGAAATGCTTTTTCATAATGAAATTTGATTTTTTAGCCTAATATATATATTTTAATATAATTATCTTCATTCTATGTTAAAAATGCAATTAAATGATATCATATTTAGAGATGTTAACGAAGACTGAAAGCATAAACTCAAATATGTAACTCATATTAACATCAGATCTGTAACATTCATCAGATCTGTAACGGCTTAAAAGTGAGTAATCTAAGGAGGGGGTAAATAACTTCCTTGACCTCCCCCCTTTTATTTTCTTGCATTTAGACCCAATTTAGACTTAAAATCCAATATTAATTTTTTTCTGCAAAAAAATTTTTTTTTCAGAAAACTCCAACTTCAAATTGGCACTTTTTAAAATATTGGCTCTTACCTGACTGAGGAAATACCTGGTGATAGGTGCCGAGTCATCTTTCTGGAAGAGGGGTGAAGGAAACATTGTATGATTGCTGGTGGCTTTGTTATATTTTAGATAGAATAGGGTATACCGACCAGTGAACGAACACTTCCAGTGAATGAACGCCTCGTATTTTTTCCTAAAAAATAAGGTTTTGAAGCATTTTCCGTAGATGATTAGATGAATTAGCAGAACGAACTCCTTTCTACACATTTACCGAAATAAGATGATTAGAAAATGCTGCATTTGTTCCCAGGTAGGGGTGTTCCTTTACTGGGTCTGGGTACTTTTTTTCGCTTTAACCCCCCATAAAACCTGATGCAGAACCATGAAAGTTCTCCCAACCTTAATTTTCTTAATACCGCGTATATCATCTGAAGTGTTTTTACTGTCATGTGGCAAACGCTACTTTTTTTCCCGACGCTATGAATTTTTGAAATTGAAAATTTGCTTAGATGTTCATTCACTGGGCTTTCTACCCTATATCGATTGTGACGAGATAGGTAATTCTAGCTTGGTTGTGGATAGTTATTTCGTGAATTTTTATTGTACGTTACCTATGGGGGAACCTGCCTTATTTATGGACTAGAAAGGCATCACGCATTTGTGCATTGATTAGGAAAAAACGGAGAACACTTATTTTGGATATCTCAGTAAATGAACTATAACAATAGCCATTTCAACTCCTCTTTTCTCAAAGAAGTAACTGCAACATCTAGATCACAACTTGATTTTGAAAACAGCAATTTCAACATCGAGATTAGAACTTGATTTTGTAAACAGCGACTGCAACATCGAAATTAGAACTTGATTCTCAAAGCAGCGATTGCGACATGAAGATTAGCGCTTGATTTTGAAAACAGCAATTGCAACAGGGTCATTCCACGTCAAGTGATCCAAAATCTGAGAAAAATTTTACCTTACATTTTTGTATTTCTTTCACATTTGGCTCATCAATTGTACCCCTTGAGGTAATCAAAAGTCTCAATTTTTGGATTTTTACCTCTATTATTTTTTCATTTATGAGACTTTGAACTTTGGAAAAACCCTCGTTTTTCCATGGATAAGGGTACATAAAAGGGACCATAACTCGGCATCAAATATAGATAGAACGATTTGGTAAATGGCATTTTAAAGTACGTTAGTTGCCGCTTAATCTGATATGCAACATGACTAATTTGATAAAAATTTTCTTTTTCAAAAAATGAAATTTAAATTTCAAATTTAAATTTCTCAAAAAACATATAATGAATTTTTTTGAAAAAATTCTCAAAAATTCTTGTGTATTTTATCTATGTTTGTTCAAATTTTTAGATTGGGATCTCAATGGGATCATATTTTTTTGAATTTTTGAATAAAACTGTACAGGAAAAAAATGATATTTTTTAGATTCTATTTATTTAAATACTAAGTTCTCTTGCTCATGATGGTCTAAAAAGTAGTAAACAAACATGAATATGTTTAAAGTGAGCTGGCATGAGCTTATAGATTTGTCAGGTTCACCTCCCTACCCCTTTCTCCCCCGCACAACCACTCTTTTTTAATTCAAAACTGTTCAAAATGTTTAAAAAAAAACAAAAACTCTTTGATACAAAATGAATAGTAAACTTATTTAAAGTGGGGAAATGGGTTTCCTTATAACTAGACGAAGTATCCCCCTCCCCACCCAAATATACCATTCACACTATACTAATATGACGTCTAACCTGGGTATTGAGTTGAGGATTATTTTCACCCTAGGTATATATATTGTTTTTCAGACGAAGTGTTTCTTTTCGATCCGAACTTCAAAGTGTACTTCCATTCAATATCTGAAATTTAACTTTATGATTCATTTCATCTTCTACCCCAGCACCAATCTTCAATTTTGAAGGGAGGAAATAAATGGGTCGCCCCAATATCATAGCAAACAGCAAAATAGCACTGTTTCGCCTTGTTCTCATCGTTTTTTCTATTCTTTTCGCACAAAACTGAAAATAAATCAAAATATCAGATCATATGTCTGTGTCCCCATAACTATCTTTCCACATTATCTAGTGTGCAGCTGTTATTTAATTTTTTTAATCGTTTGTGTTCTTTTTCATTTTGTTGTAAAGGAAAGTAATGCAGCAAGATATATCTATACATATATATTAAACAAACACTGCTTTTTTGAGCACAACCTCACATGTTGTTTAACTTCTTTACAGATTGCTCCCTCCCTCCTTACCCTACCTTTCCACTCCAAACTTTTATTTTTTTTTGTCATCCCGCCTAGCCCCATTTCAAAGCCTTAGTCTCTACTGATGTCTGGTAGTGTTTCAGTTTGTTCTGTTTGTTACTCTTTCCTATTAGCTCATGAGCTTTGTCCAATAAGAGAAATTAAAGGCAGTGATGGGGACTGGCATATAACGTGACACTTTAATTTCTTTTCAGTTTTGTGTAAAAATAATGGGAAAACATTATGAGAACAAGAGGAAACAGTGCTATTTTGCTGTTTGCTATGATCTTGGGGCGACCCATTTATTCCCTCCCTTCAAAATTGAAGATTGGTGCTGGGGGAGGGGATGAAATGAAACATAAGTTTAAATTCAGATTTTGAATGGAAGTACACTTTGTGAAGTTCGGATTAAAAACGAAACACTTCGTCTGAAAAACAATATATACCTAGGGGGAAAATAATCCTCAAATCAATCCCCAGGTGAGACGTCATATTAGTATAGCGTTAATGGTATATTTGGGTGGGGGAAGGGTTGTACTTTGCCTTGTTATACGGAAGCCCAATTACCAACTTTAAACAAGTTTACTGTTCATTTTGTATCAAAGAAGCTTTTTTTAGCATTTTAAACAGTTTGGGGGGAAAATGGTTGGGTCAGGAAGGAAGGGAGGTGGAGCTGACCAATCTACAAGTTAATTCTAGCTCACTTACCTAGAGTAAAAATAATAGTCAATTCAATCCCCAGGTTAGACGTCATAATAGTACAGCGTTAATGGTATATTTGGGTGGAGGAGGGGGATACTTCGTCTAGTTATAAGGAAACTCAATTACCAACTTTAAATAAGTTTACTATTCATTTTGTATCAAAGAGTTTTTTTTTTTTTTTTAACATTTTGAACAGTTTTGAATTAAAAAAGAGTGGTTGTGCGGGGGAGGAAGGGGGGAGGGGGGTGAACCTGACAAATCTATAAGCTCATGCTAGCTCACTTTAAACATATTCATGTTTGTTCACTACTTTTCAGACCATCACAAGCAAGAGAACTTAGTATTTAAATAAATAGAATCTAAAAAATATCATTTTTTTCCTGTACAGTTTTATTCAAAAATTAAAAAAAATATGATCCCATTGAGATCCCAATCTAAAAATTTGTACAAACATAGATGAAATACACAAAATTTTTTGAGAATTTTTTCAAAAAAATTCATTATATGTTTTTTGAGAAATTTAAATTTGAAATTTAAATTTCATTTTTTGAAAAAGAAAATTTTTATCAAATTAGTCATGTTGCATATCAGATTAAGCGGCAACTAACGTACTTTAAAATGCCATTTACCAAATCGTTCTATCTATATTTGGTGCCGAGTTATGGTCCCTTTTATGTACCCTTATCCATGGAAAAACGAGGGTTTTTCCAAAGTTCAAAGTCTCATAAATGAAAAAATAATAGAGATAAAAATCCAAAAATTGAGACTTTTGATTACCTCAAGGGGTACAATTGATGAGCCAAATGTGAAAGAAATACAAAAATGTAAGGTAAAAAACGTTGGATCACTTGACATGGAATGACCCAACATCGAGATTAGAATTTGATTTTGAAAACAGCGACTGCAACATCAAAATTAGAACTTGATTCTCAAAGCAGCGATCGCAACATCGAAATTAGGGCTTGATTTTGAAAACAGCAATTGCAACATCGAAATTAGAAATTAAATTCTCAAAGTAGTGATTGCAGTATCAGAACTAGAAAACGAGGCCTTCTGGATCTTAATCAAATAAGTTACTACTCTGAAAAGACAAAAACAAACCACGCAGAAAAAAAAAATGATTTTAGTTGTAAATTAACTAGCTGTCGTGGCCGTCACGAAACTTTCTTCTATATCTATCTTATGAATTCCGGTTACAAAATAAAATACGTACTCGCCCAAGTAATTGGAGACAGCTACAATTTCCCAATTATCGTAATAGCCCTGCAAATGCAGAATCAATGAGCGAAATTGGAAATCATTGCAAAAGCCTTGTTTAGATTAATTGCAAACATTTTATTTGTTAGTAAAAAGAAATTGGCAACAGTTAAAAATTTCAAATCATTGAAAGTTTTCAGCTGTTTTGATAATTAAATAGCGTGAAAGCGATTTTTTAATGAATTAATTTTTCGCATTGTTGACTAAGCGCAAAAATAACCCCACCCTCCCCCTGCGGCGATTGGCGCCAAAATTTAATCGATGCTTGCTTCCATATTGGGTTAGTGTTATTCCAAATTTCATTCAAATCGCAGCAATATTTCCCGAGATACAGTAGGTGCAATGACAAAATAAGCACTTTTGATTGCTCCACCCCCATTTGAGATATTGACACACAAATTGAATCAGCACCTGTACTCAATAGGGTCTACCTATGGACCAATTTTCGTTTGATTTCGCCGGTTACTTCCTGAGATATAGCAGTCACCCTCGTGCAGAACACGTGCGATTGCTCCACCCCCCTTCGAGATATTGACAAACAATTTGAATCAGCGATTGTACTCAATAGGGTCTACCTATGGACCAATTTTCGTTTGATTCCGCCTGTTACTTCCTGAGATATAGCAATCACCCCCGCGCAGAACACGTGCGATTTCTCCACCCCCCTTCAAGATACTGACACACAAATTGAATCAGCACCTGTACTCTATAGGATCTATCTATGGACCAATTTTCGTTTCATTCCGCTTGTTACTTCCTGAGATATAGCAATCACCCCCGCGCAGAACACGTGCGATTGCTCCACCCCCCTTCGAAATATTGACACGCAAATTAAATCAGCACCTGTACTTGGTAGGGTCTACCTATGGACCAATTTTCGTTTGATTCCGCCGGTTACTTCCTGAGATATAGCAATCACCCACGCGCAGAACACGTGCGATTGCTCCACCCCCCTTCGAGATATTGACACGCAAATTAAATCAGCACCTGTACTCGGTAGGGTCTATCTATGGACTAATTTTCGTTTTATTCCGCCGGTTACTTCCTGAGATATAGCAATCACCCACGCGCAGAACACGTGCGATTGCTCCACCCCCCTTGGAGGAATTCGCTAAACAAAGTCAGGTGCACCAGTTCACATGGTGGTGCATATGTGAAAAAATTTTTGTTCGATTTCATGCAGTAGTTTTTGCTCTAGCGCGGCCACAAAAACTGGTCACACACATACAGACTCACACACAGACAGACACACACACACACACACACACACACACACAGACAGACATTTTCCAAAAATGGTCGAAATGGACTCAGCGCACCTCAAAACGTGCAAATCCGTCAAAATTCGACATTCGAAAATTTTTACGAAACCAATACTTTCTTCTATATAATAGATATAGAAGAAAGTAAAAATGGAATTAATCTATTTATTTAATGATAGAGTAACCAAGCATTGCTATATTTTCTTCTGGCCCAAAAGTGGTGATTCACAAGTTTATCAAAACAAGACGACTTTCAAAATGCATAACGAACTAACTCCATAAAAATTAATTTGTGCACAAAATATTTTCCATTGTAATATGGTGGTAGATATTCATTAAGTCTGTGTAAAAATTAATGTTTTTGAATTAAACTTTAAAATATACCCCAGAACCTCATTTTATGTGGATTGGATTATGCGTGGTCTAAAGTTTGACACATTTATTTTGTTCTACATGGATGAGTTTTGATTATATGCGGATGTAGCACTGCTACACAAAATTTCCTCCCTTTTTCTAAGTCCAAACTACTCAGATTGCAGATAATATGCAATTAACTTCATTTTGGCGTGCTAATAAGCGTCTTGAGCTAATTACAAACATTTATTGCAATTAGTTCCAGAGCTGTTTATCGGACGTAAAGTTTTTGAACTCATACAATTCAGAGCTCATTGGAAGAAATGCTTTTAGAAGTAACAAAGGAGGACAAACCAACGAGGATATCGACATTTATGACAATTAAAAAATTTTACATTGCAAGTTTTGAGCCATTCTTCGACAAAAGTAAATGATCCTTCTGATTAATTTGTGAAGGAAGATCCCGTCACAGAAATGACACTTGTGACTTTGGATGCGTTAATGGCCTATAAAGTACAGAATTACATCACAAGGCCCACTATACCTATCACAGATGTGGTTTAACGGTTGAGTAGGGCCCTGGAGACAGTTCAGCCTCAAATTTTAGCTTATTAATGCATTTGTTACAAAGAGTGAATAAAAGAAAATGTTACAATTGTAATACATTAATTTATAAAGAACTACAGATGAAAATAATTAGGCTATAATAATCAGATTTTTCTTATTAGACACCTTAACTTTTTTCATGCTTTCTTTCTGCACGTTGTACATATGTATCGAAATACTGACACATTAAAACTAATATACCGGATGGTCATAGTTAAATTTCTCCTCTAAACGGCATCTTATAGCTCAAAGTGAAGAACTGAATGCAATGAAGTTTTGTGGATAGACCATACATGAGATGCGATCACGGAATTTCAAAAAAAAAGTAAAGTTCCAAAATGTCCACCAGGGGTCGCTTTTTCAAATAAATAAATAAATAAACATGAAATTTAACACAAAGAAAGACCGAACCCAAATAAATAAACAATATCAACAATTATTATCTACTCTAATCCCCTTGGCATCTGGGTGTCACACAGGGTGGCGGACCTCCCCCTTCACCCACTGCGGTCCTTCACCTCATACCCGTACTGCCGTGCTAAGCACAAAAGTCGTATCTGCCCTTAACAATGTTGAGTTATCGCCACCAGGTGTTTTTTTTTTTTTTTTTTTTTTTTGTGGCATATTTTACTCAGATACAAAATTATATGGTCATTTGAGAACGAGAAATATTTTTAAAAACACTCTGAAAAAGTTTCATCTGAACCTAATACATGTGGCGCAAAACTTTAAAGAGTTATATCTCAGTTTGAGCTCTACTGCAGATACCACTTTCGCGCTTAGCAAGCAGCGTAGAGACGTTACTGCTAGCACGTTTTATGAATATGCTACAAACACACCACAGGTACAATACAGTACAGAACCTTTTATCCGGGAACCAAAATACCGAAAAATACGCATTTTTGGCAATTTCTAAAAAATAAGAGCTTTTTTTTTTCTTTTGAAATACCTAAATGAATATGAACGGTTTCTTCATAAATACCATATAAGTGGCATATAGCTCAGAAATTTTTAATATTGTAATATCTACAAGCACTTCTGGATCGTTTTTTCTTCAGATTTTAAGATGCATTACTATTTCTTATAATAGCTTGGATGTTATAAACAATTGGCAAATATCACTTCGTAGTGATTCAGAAAACCGGGAAATTCAGTTATCCGGGATAGCTGTGGTCCCAAACATCCCGGATAATTGGTTCTCTACTGTACTGACAAAATGTGCTTTTTTTTAAATGCTTAATTACAATTAAGATATCAATCGATACCTCCCCTTCCCCACTCACTAATGGATAACGATTTTGGTGAAAAGAAAAAAAAAATCATCGTATCCTCATCAGGCGAGGATCTTCGCTTTGGCTCTCAGCGCTCTATCTCGTTCCGTCATATTTCCACTCGGGCGAAATTTTCTTCATCGCCGTGATTTAAACGCATCTCGGCTTTTATGAGATAAACATAACAACAAGTTTGCTCGCTGCAGGTACGTTTATTTATGCCTTACACGAGGAACTGTAGATCATCGCAGTCGACGATTCTTGAGGCAGTAACCATGACAACGATATTGATCCCCGAAATCTGAGACTCGAGTTTTATGAAAGCATGTAAAATTATTAATGCACGCTAGTGAGGTATGAGCCCCGTTCCTCGATGGAAACTCTAAAGTGCTGATTTATTTGCCAGTTGCGCCCAGGAAGTTTTTGTTGCTTAACGTGGAAGCGTTGTTATCTCCCGGAGTAAACAAACGTGATTTCTTGCGAAGGAGAAGAAGTGTTTTTGGTGTAAAAAGCAAACTTTGTGCGAAAGGAGGTCCGAAAATTTCATTTCGTTTCACTGTTTAGCTGACATATTTTATAACTAGTGCAGCAGTTGGTCGTACCGTATTTGTTTAAACGCAGGTACATAACAGGCCGGTCCTTTCGAATTTTTCCAAGAGGGGAAATGAGCGCAAAGGGTGTACATTCACTCAGGGGTGCTTCTCAACTAAAATCTTTGGGAGGGGGAAAATGATAAATTGCCGAATGTTTAAATTTTACCGAAAATGACAAAATACAATCATGCACACATGTGCTACATGCATAACAGTGAGAAACAACAGGCATCTTTTAAAAAATAATTCTAAAATCTAAAAAGAAGAAATTATCTCAATGTTGCAGCATTGTCTTCAAATTTCTGAATCGTCAGCAAAATGTGCCGAATACGGTAATTATTGGGAGGTCACAGTGACCTCCCATCGGGGCGCAACTAGACTCAATGCAAATTTTATTCACAACTCCCCCCTCTCGCGCTAAAGAAAAAACCTGCACCCACTTATGTGTCAAAGCATTAATTTTTGTGAAGCAGGGTGGGGGAGTGGGACAACTGACCTCCCTAATGAATCCGGGGATTGATACACAAGTATGGAGAAATGTTATTTATGAAACTTCAATAACTTGTTACAAAAGCAACAGGCAGCCGAAATCGGTATAAATGTTAATTTTTAAAACAGTAAAAAAAAAAATCTTATAATCACCTTTTTTAGTAAACTTTAGTTAAAACATGTATCAAACAAAATTTGCCTCAAAACAAGTGCTCAAATAATACATTTTTTGGCTGAAAGTTCATCAACTCAAAAAACAAGTTATAAATTAATTTTAGTTTTATGGTATTTTAGTAAATGTTGTAGAAATAAGAGAAATCTCGCTTGTTTATTCGTTCTAGACTACATATGTTATATACACAAACTTATAAAAGCTTCTCAATAAAGGAACGTAACTAAGACATAAAATCGTTTTTTTTTAATTTAAATACTTGAAAGCTGCGCAAGTTTTAGGTAATTGCTAAGTGATTAGCAGAAACATCAAGCCAAGCGCTTTAAAAGAAAATCACTCATGAAAATTAAAAAAAATAAAGAAATAACTCTGAATATTTTGCGTATTTTGCTAAAATTGAAAAATTTTACAAAATGAACATGTTTCATTGAAAATTAAAACTTTTAAATTAGTGAATGGTGTCTCCTTGAACTACGCATTCTGCGGTGTAATAAAAAATTAAATGAAAATACTATGATAGACTAAATGCTTCTACCAAAAGAATAAGTAAGTAGACAATATTCTAATAATATAAAAAATATGTCATTTTGTTCCGAAATAAAATTAGTTTAAAAGTTTTTAATAATTTTAGTTGTTCCTCAAAAGCATTTTCAGGACATGTAATTTAGTCAAGAATCTTACTATTCGGTGATAGAGTCATCTTGCTGAAAATCCTTATTCTATTTTAAATATTTATTTTCACGTTTTATATTTTTCGATCTGACAAGACTTTTTTCTAACACAGAATTACAATGCATTTTTCATGATGTTTAATAGTAGATGGAGGCGGATGAATTAAAAACAATATTTTATTAAATTAGTTTTTAATTCAAACGATTAAAGACAGGAAATAAAAAATATTATATTTTCAATTCACGTTTTGTTTCAGAATAACTGTTTTTTACTTTTTCAATAAAAATAGCAATTGGACGATCATATGACGCTATTTAGTAAGGTAGCATAGAGTAGTTAAATAAGATTGAAAATTATTTGTTCCAAAAGAAACAAAATATTTTTCTGATTAAGAGAGATGCCTCAAAAAGAAAAATAATAATAATAATAATAATAATAATAATAATTTCAAGAATGAATATATGTGTTGTGAATGCCCAAATATATTTTTCTGTAAACCACCTCTATCTCTCGAACCCAAACTTCTTCACATATTTAGCTCAAAAATACCGACGCCATCAATTTACAAGATTATTAACGCGTTCCATGTCTCGCCATTTTTCTGCGCTCCGTAACGAAGTTTCTTCGGACTCAATCCACTCGTGCTGTTGCCAAAATAAAGTAGAGAAATCTCTTCGTCCCGGAGGATTTGTTGATGAGTTTCGGAGTTAAATTAAAAAGAGAAGAAGACGCCAGCCCCGACGAAAGGAACAACACCGCTTGAATATTCAGAGGAGGCATCCTGGCATGAACGCTGCCACATCCAACATCGCGCTGCGGAGAGATTAAATATTAATTTTCAAATATTCACGAGGAAAGCGTTTTGTTTTTGCGAATCTCATTTTTGCGTCCGGATTCATTAATATGCATGCAGGCTCGCGCGCAACCCCCTATTTTCGGGAAGAACCTGGCAGCCGCGAAATATGAAAGGATCTGTTGCCATCTAAAAAGAAATTCCGATGACGTAAAGGAGACTGTGATTGTTCGGAAAATAACTTTGCGTCATAAGTTCGGAATAAATATTTTTAATGTGGGGAATCTTCCGAACTCTGCCAAAGAACAAAATAATGCTTTGTTAAAATTTTGTTTTCCTCTGTAAATATGATTAATGTTACGGGGAACTTATGCTTTTTGAATCAAAAACATTTGACAAACTTCATGACGTAATATATAGAGCTCTAATTGTTTTTTAAATTTGAAATGCAAAGAAGTATGTCTTGGAATTTATTTTTTAAGTTCATACAAGTGTCTATTTTTATAATATATGTATATATGCTAATTATTTTGCGTATGTAAATTTATTTATTATATTCCTACTGTGGCAGCGTCGCCTTCTGTGTTGTTATTTATACGGGCAGTTTGAAACTACTAATAAAACAAAGTAACATCCAATTCTAGTTGCTTAGTTAATTTCTCAAATAATGAATATAAAGTACACTAGTACTAGCGAAAAACAATGTATAATTTTATTCATTTATTTATTTGTATTTTTCAAAAAAGAATTGGAAGTTCCACTAAGTACATTGTATACCGTCGGCCAACTTATCTAGTGATCAGAGACGTCTGACCGTGATGAGGTGGCCCTGGGTTAGAATCCCGGCTTGGGCATGGACGTGCTTTCTTCCTCTCCTGCCACTGTCCCTTCTGTGTATGAAAGTGTGTTATGATAGGATGCCTAACCCTATAAACGGGTCCTTATAGCATGTGTGTTGAACTGAAACGGTCTGCCACCTTAATGGTGCTCGTAAAAACGGAAGACGTACCTATCCTGCCTTAAATCGAATCGATTTCATCTACTCGGGTTCGACACACGAGCGGTATTAGAAACAACACAACATTGTACAAAGAGTAGCATTGTACATATTGAGCTGTACAATCAGGTGCCTGTATTAGTGGATCTATTTATTATTATCTATGACTATTAGAATTGCAGTCGTTTATTTGTTGGTGCCAAATTTGGTGCCAAACAAATATGCCAAAAAGTGTTTGCGTAAACAATTAACTTTTAGTTAAACGTTGTTTTAAAAGTGTTTGATTCATCAATAGAATTTCATTTACAGAAATTACTCTACTTTCATACCAACTACAATTACAGAGATTTAATTTCTGCTAATAACTTTATGCAGTTTTAACCCTTTATTTAACCCTTTATGCTTCGACGGGACTCAGAAGTCCCGCCAATACTAATTTAGTATTATGAATCATAAATGTCTGGAATCATGCTGAAGCTTTTGAGTACCACTCCTTGGACTTTGCTGAGAGGCCGACAGATTGTACCCGTGATCGAAAACAGCTTTCTTGGGGGCCCTAAGGCGCAGGGGGCCGCTTTCAAAACTATTTTATTCGTTAAATTGTTTTTTGACGTATTTTCAACTCATAAAAACGGAAAAATGTATAAAAATTTGTTGTTAAATTAATTTAGGACATAAAGAGTTAAATGAACTAGTTATAAAAATAAATAAATAAATTATATTTTATTAAAAAAATCGTTTCGTCTTAGAGTATCGCTTGCAACGTGGCCTAATTTTCGCATAAAATTTCCTTCACTACACACATATTGATTTCCACCCCCAACATACCAGAATGCTTCCCCCCCCCCTCCGAAACAGTCCGATTTTCGCCTAGAATTACACATTTTGGATATGGATATCTTAGTTGAAGCACTCAATTTATTGATCGCGCACAGTCCGTAAACGTATTCCAACTTTGATATATGAATCGAGTTTAAGATGGCCTTCAGGGTAACTGCTTCCACTACATTTGAAGCTTCCACGACATTTAAGATTATTATGATTGCTTCACCGAGACAGAGATAGATGATCAACCCTGCAATTTGTGACGCGTCTTTATGGGAGGGACCATTTATGCCAAAGGGTTACTTGAAGAATTAAGAAAATGCATCAGGGTATATGTGAATTAGTGCTGAGAGACATCGATGTCGATGTTTTTATCATCGATGTTTGAGGTTCGATGTTTTTCCAACATCGATGTTTTCGGTTCGATGTTTTTTTCGATGTCGATGTTTTATAGTCCAGCAAAGAAAGCTTGATAAAATATGCAATAAGCAAACGTATTAAGAAGTTTTCTTACTGTATTACTGTAAATTTAAATGCGTAAGCAATTAAACAAGAAAAAAAAAATATCGATAGTTTGAAACATCGATGTTTGAAAACATCGATTTTTTTTACCGATGTATCAATAAAATCGATGTCTTCATTTCTTAACATCGATGTCTTAAAGCATCGATGTTTTACATTCGATGTCGCACCCCAAATGTGAATTCGACTCCTGTGTGTAGCTTACTTAAACTTGAAACATGTCTACTGAGGTTGTCATACATTGAATTGATCTATACGTTAATTTGGTGCTAGTTTCATATTATTTGAACCTAAACTATCGCAGTTTTCTGGAAAGACAATATTGTAGGTCTTGCTTCGAAAAGAAAGCATAGCTTCAAATTTCAATTTTCAAAAGGTCCGTATTAAATTTTAAAACACCAATCACATTTTTTAAAAAACAATTTCATGATTTCTCTTGCATAACTGCAGTGAAAAATTCTCTAAAGAAATTCAAAAAAAGAAAGAAAAAGACTGAAGTTTCCCACTTTAATGCAGACCTTTTAAAAACATTGAAATCGGAGCTTCCTCATTTTTTGCAGCAAGCCTTTCAATTTTTGCAGCAAGCCTTTCAATTTTTGCGCAATCTTGTGACAAGACATTTCATTTGATAAGATAAAATTTAAAAGATGGATAAGATATCAAACTAGTGTAGTATATGCAATGGAAGACACCGAACGTATGAAATAGCGCCAAATACGTTTCATGTACCGAACATTTGTACCCTACTAGTGCTCGAAGGATACTCTAAAGTTTAAAAAGGTTGGAAAGGGAGTTCGTTAATTTAAAAAAAGTATTGTAATTACGTATTAAAAAACCTTAACGAAAAGAACTCTCTAAAATTAAATTTTCATAAAACTCTATTAAAAAAGAGACTAAACTAAACGTTGAACTATCATTGCAGCATTTTCATTTCCCTTTAAAAGTAAAGGAGCTTTGGAATTGCTCTGTTTATTTTGAAAAATAGTTGCATTAAATGTTTACACAATTTGAACTTTTTGTACACATTTTTACAACTTATTCGCCAAAATAATTCCACTTTCTTCTAATCACAATTTCTTCTTCGATAAAGAAATTTTCATTAATTAAAATAATTAATCTTTCCTTTTTGAGAACTCGAAAAACCAAACCGTCCGCCTAGTACATCCTTTTCGCTCTTCCTTCAAAAACGGCAAGTCCCGGCGTTTAGAGGACAAGCAAAATACCACCAAAAAATTCCACTTGTCACAACACATTCACCATTTTTCGCTCATTACGAGTTCTATTTTAGCGGCGAAAATGGGGGGAGGGATAAGAAAAGGGACTTTGTTTAAAACGGGCTTCCATCTGAGGGCGAACCGTAGAGAGAAAGCGGCAGACATGACGTTAATTACCTAATTCATTCTACCGCCCCCTTCGCACTGCCCCCAGAATCTGCTTTCTAATTCAGGTTCTCTCCCTTCCAAAGAGGAAAAGGTTCGAAACCGACCGTAAATGAAAAGGATTACGCGGATTAAAGAGATGTTATAGAAATGTTTGAATAATAAAGGTAAGAGATTCGGAATGAGTTTTAGCTTACTTAGCTGCTGGAGGGACATTCTTCGAGTTCTCATTAATTAAGAAGTCATTAGATTTCTGTTTGCTTTTGAATTAAAGATGCAGTTGATTGAAAATGGTGTTCTTGAAAATATTGTAGAGAGTTGATGAGAATTGTCAGTAGATGTTTTAGAGGACAGAAAAATATGTTAAAACGAATAAAGAGCCTTAAAACTTTATGCAGTGGAATAAAAAGACATTTATATGTGTGCAAGTGACTGAAGGGTAATCAACTATTAATTACCGGTAACTATTTTCCATTAAAAATTTGAGCGCTAATTATTTTCTTGAACTCAGCTTGAAGTTCGTTCGCCAGGTGCAGACAGAAATTTTTTTTCTGGTAACGTAAGCCACGTGATTATTCTCCAGAAAGGTGCATTCAAACGGCTTAGAAAAAGGAAAAAGAAAAAAACCTTCTTGAAGCTATTGTTATAACTTGATGATTTCCTACATTTCAATAGTATGTTTGATAAAACTGGATTAGTTTTTGTTAAATCTTCTAACTGTCAAAAAAGAAAAAATGTTTTGTATGAAATTAAACTTAAATCTTGAACTTTAATTTCCATCCTTGGGATTAAAGGTAAAACATTATTTCTGGTTACTGAAAAAAAGAGAAAAAACCGGGAGAGATTGATAGTTTAGTGAATGGATTATGGAGAACATTTTTGCCACTGAATGAAAACTAATTTTAGTGACGTAGCCACTTCTGTAGGAATAGCGCAGTTTGAAGTCCTTTTTGATTATGAACATAGATTGGATGCTGATAGTCAAGCTTTTGTGACTCTCCCGGTAAACAAACGCTTAATAAAGTTGATAAACCGTAATACCATAGGAACTTATTTTTGTACAAATGCGAGATCCTAAACGATACTTTTTCCATTTTTCTCAAGCAGTTGCAGTTTGGTTTGGCTCTAAGACTACTGTTTACATAAATGTAGTCTAATTATGAAGAAAAAAAAAGTGTGTTGTAAATACAGACGGCAGAAGTTAAACTTTCTTTTCATTCTAAATTGTCACTTCGTCCGCACATTTTCTCTCACGCTATGCTCCTTTTCAAGGTGATTTAGGTATATTCACGACGAAACTAGATATATTCATAGCAAAAATGTTTTATCTCGTTTCATAGCATGAACTATCCGAAGAACATGGCACCTATTTCTACATAGTGCAAAAATGTTCAAGAAAATTTCCAGGAATAATTTTTAAAAGTTATTTTTTGTTTCAGTAGTGGATATATGAGATTATGAGATAAGTCTGTTATTGAGAGAAAAGCAATTTTCCAAGATGGTTTCTGAAAGTCCTTAACGTTTAATTTCATTATATAGAAGTCGAGTCCGTGGTCTTTATAAAAATTAAGCATGGAAACAACTATCTAACACATTTGGAGTCTTTGTACAGCAATTTCTTCTTTTCCGTGGTATTTCCCGGAAATTATAACCCCCAACACTGCAAAAAAACTTGTTTTTACACTATAACACTGGCAACTGTGATTCCAAACTGTAAAAAATGAATGTTGTTTTTACAGTATAATACAGCTAATTTTATAGTAATAAACTGCAAAAATTGCTAATTTTACAGTAATAAACTGTAAAATTGGTACTTTTACATTATTAAACTGTAAAATTGCTAATTTTAGTTTACTACAGTGAATTTTACAGTTTTAAACTGGAGCCTCTGCTACCAGTATTATACTGCTTTTTACAGTGTAATACAACTAAATTTTACGACAATGAACTGTAAAACTGCTAACTTTACAGTAAAAAACTAAAATTGCTATTTTTACAGTTAATTACTATGCATTTTACAGTTTTAAGTTGGAACCTCGGCTGCCAGTATTATGCTGTAAAAACAACAATTCATTTTTAACAGTGTAGTTTAAAACTCTAAAATGCACAGCAATAGATTATAAAATGAGCAGTAATATGTATAGTACTATAGTAATATATAATATTACTGCTCATTTTCAGTTTAGTACTGTACATTTACAGTTTTAAACAGTAACCTCTGCTGTCAGTATTATACTGTACTTCTTTTTTTTTTTTTTGCAGTGCACGGAATCTTCCTAACTGACTGGATCAGTCCCATCCTTCCATAGGCGATATTCAAACCTCTATGGAAAACTTTCTAACGCAAATGCACAGCCTTTCACGAACACATGGACACCAGTGTTACTGTCCAAAATGATAGAAAAAAGAATCCATTTGGAATGCATGGGCAGAGCAGATGTGCCCGCGGCCATGCCAGCGCCACCCCTCCCATTCGAAAAGGTGCTCCGGCCTCCTTTATAGCCATTTAATGGCCCCCGCCTTCCCGCACAATGACGGAATCCCGAGCGGAGCCCGAAGAAATGGGCCGGATGCAGCTTCCGATGCTTCCTTTTCATCTTGCGCTTCCCCTTCTCCTTCTCTTCAGCATCACTTATTCCTTTCTTCTGAGATGCTCGTGGCACAGTGAGTGCTGGGGACACATGTCGACCTCCCCTTTGATACCAGAAACTGGTTATTAATGAATTTATACATTTGAATCTATAAATCCGTAAGTAATTCCTTTTTGTGAATAATTCAGTAAACCTTTTCTGAGTGATATCATAAATTTCTAACCAAAAGAAATTGCTTAATTTAAAGGTGTGGGTCAAGCGTCAGGAAAAAGCGATATCCTCTTAGAAAAGTAATCGAATGTAAGCATGTGCGTATCATTTTACGTGAACAGAATTTGATTTCAAAAGTTTAAAAAACTTATTTCTATTTTGTGTCAACGAATTTCAAAAAAATCTATAGTTTTAAAAATGTTTTCATCTGTCAAAGCTCATAAAAATCAATCTAAAAGCAAAACACTTAGAATAATACAGTTTTCTCATTTTTGCTTTTTAAAATTTTTTTATGAGTTGTCCATTAGGCTATACCTCTTTGCAATAGTAACTAATTTTTGATCTTTTGTTCAAAGTTAAATTTACTCTATCAACTTCTTCTATGTGAACTTGAAAAAAGGGCATTTTAAGCATTTTTATTAATGACAGCAAATATGCAGAAAGCTTGAAAAGTATTACAAAATAACATATTTGAGTGTTGTTCGAAAATTAACGAAAGCAATATTTTTCAAGATCGGATAAAAATGGAACATATATGCTTGATATTTCAATTGTTCTCCGGAAGAAATGCAAATGGAACAAATACGCTTGATATTTCAATTGTTCTCCGGAAGAAATGCAAATGGGACAACTACGCTTGATATTTCAATTGTTCTCCGGAAGAAATGCAAAAAAAAAAAAAAAAAAAAACACTCTCGATTTCTGGAAGAAAATTTAGTCCTAAGTGTACCGAGTTCAAAATCTTAATTCTAATCACAGTTTAAATGCACTATTAATACAGCAACAATCAGTATTTCTGCCGATCTAAAATGGTAATGATTATCAATTAATTACTATATTTGGTGCAAACCAAGTCCTATAATGGAATGAAAAGCTTTTAGTTTCTAAGAAGCTAGTTCAGGTAGAGAGTATTATGTAATTTAAGCAGCGTAATTAGGCTTTATTGAATAGCATTTGCTACTTTATTTAATAATTTTGTGTTGAAAGCAACATGCATATAATATTAATTTTAATATATTAAACTCAATTTCGATTTAAAAAATGAATCGCATTCTGTTAGAATAATCCTTTTGCATCTTCAACAAAAAAAAAATAAATAAATAAATAAATAAAAAACTTGGTTCAATCTTATACATTTTCTTCTGATGGGGACAAAAATTCAGGGAATTTTATCAATATTTCAGAATAAAATGTCCATCAGATAAGTTTTATTATTTCAGTGGCGGAATTTATTGATTTAGTTTGAACAACCACGGGATTTTCCTCGCAACATTGCAGATCAGTATCCTCATTTCCTGGATTTTTTTTCCTCCCCATTCAATTTACACTTTCCACGCAATTTCAAAAACAATTCTTCTTCATTAAAAATGTTCTGAATACTTCTAGAGCTTTGTGTTGTGATTATTTCTTTTCCTGATTTTGAATTCTGTTAGTATTTCACAGAAATGAACATTTATGAGACAAGAGTTTTTTACGTTGATGTATTTATTTGAAGTTCTTTTTTTTCCTCCCACTTAACAGAAGCTGGGTTATAGTTAGTACAATTAAATATTTTTGTGAATTATTCATTGGGACGGTTTTATTACAGCAAATCTTAGTGAAAAAACGTTTGTGCTTGTGAAAGGATCTAATTAGTTAGTTAAAATCAATTCCGAAAACATCATTTATAAAATAAACCCACTAATGAGTTTTAAAGTAGTTTTGAATGACTGTAATTAAAAAATAAATATGCTCATCTAACACCTGAGAGTAGGAATTCAGGCTATTTTGATTATCCAGAATGTCTCAAAAACAATGCAGAAGCTAATCACGACGTCAAACGGAACCTTTTTCTCGCTGTTGATAGAAAAACAGCATTTCAAGCAAGAATGTAACGAATATTCATCAAAACATAAGCAAGTAGATACGAAAACTTTGTCAGTGTAGAAAAAAGAAAATAAGAAAACAACAAGAACGCAAAAATACGGATTTTTTAAAATAACAGAAGAATTATCAACAAAGTTTTAAATCATGCTTCAAAGATATGCACTGAAAGATGGTAAAGGTCTTCGAGCTTAGTAAAACTTACGGCAAAATGTTCGACTGCGGTAAGTAGTAATATTAAATGACGCTGGAAAGGTAGTAGTTTTTTTGGAAAAATCGTAATTTTTCTTTCCTTTGATCTTATTAACATTTTTTTTTTCATTTTTTTAAATTTCAGATTTTCTATGCGCTAGAACTCTTACCAATAATAATTATGCTACGATTTTAATAGTTTATGTGTACCAGCGCGGCATTACCAGTTGACAATAAAACTAAAATATTGCCTTATATCAAAAACGGTTGTGAAAGTTATGTTCTTTTTTTGATCTGAAATGTTTTAAAATGTCTGTCTAGAAGTTTGATGGACTCATTAGTAACTGAGTACGAGATATTGCTTTTTGGGGGTACAAACTGAAGTGATGTTGTCTGGTTTCCTCGAAATAAGTTAGGTCGTTAACGTACCTAAAGGTATCATTTAGCTTTTTATAGAGCTCTTTTCGATACTAATGGAAGTAATGGAGAATAATAATAATAAAGTGAACTACTTATTTGTTTGTTCAGAATGGAATATTTCACAATTTTAGTCAACTGCATGCTTATTTTTTTTCAGTTGAATATTTTTGAGTTTGTGTTTATCACAAAAAGAAGGATAATTTAATTCTTTAAAAGGAAGAATTGATTCTGCGGCCTGAAGATAAAGGGCAGCATTTGAAATTTTTTTCTTCCATTTTTGTCATCTATCCATCATTTTTGTTATCTAAACTTTAGCTTTACTGTATAGGCTTGCTTATTTGGTTTCTTTGAAAATAAAGCAAGACAAAATTATATCAATTTCCAGCATTTTCCCTACCATGGAATCCAAAACGCGATTCTTCAAATGTCTCAAAAATTCATTTCTGCAGGTTCTGCCCTTTACTACCTTCCCGCAGCAGTATTTCTCTTAATGCGCAATTAAAAAATATATACATTTGGGCGTAGTTTTAAATAAAAGGGACACTCTTGACAGAAATTTATCAATTTACTTTTGTGATCGACATTGCTTTAACAACTGCGTTTGGGAGCTGTGCTTTTTCATTACTCCACTTGTTGTTCGTAAGTGAAAATAGTTTTTTACCGGTTCATTAGGGTTTAGAAAACATAAAGCATAACTAATAATTATAAAATAATTCTACCTGGCGACTCTTAGTTGAAACACTCCCAGTAATCAATTCTGGCAGTTCAAAAAAAAAAAAAAAAAAACTCAGAACATTTCAGTGTCCCGCAACTTTAACTATGAGTAGGGATAATGGGACAGGCTTCCTGAAAACATGACTGCCCCGTTAAAAACGGGTCATAAGCTCAGTTATAATGCTGAAGAGCAGCATCTGAGAAAACTCCCCGTTTTCTGTTGGTCGACTGATAATATGTTAAAACTTCTAAATATTTATTTATTACTTTATTAATTTAAGTGAGTAGTACGAATTTGCGTTATTCACATTTTTAGTTCCTTTCCCAAAAGCAAAGGTAAAAGATTCCTAAGAAAGAAAAAAAAAATTCTTCACCTCGTAGATAAATACGTTGTTTAACAATTTGGAGAATGGCAGGGTCTGTACGGGAATGATATACCGCCAGGTCTACAGAAAAAAAAGAGGTTATTTTGGGGAGTGGGAATGGCAACAGAGCCGCTCTTTCAGTGAAGAGACAAGCAATTGTCATTTTGACAAAGTGCTCGCGGTTAGCGAGGCTCAGTGAATTCCTAGCAGTTCGGAGGCCGTGATTTTGGCAATTTAGAGCCTTCATTAGGGCAGGTCTGAACTGTTTCCTGAAGAAAGTGATGATAGTGTTAGACGTTGATGGTATTGAGGCGGTTTCAATGGGAAATTTAATGCCTTCGAGGCGTTTTAGTGGTAAGGAAGTCACTTGAGCGTATTATTACTTCAAACCATAATTGAATCGTTTATTTCGAAAAGGTAACATCTCTATTTTGATCTCCTCTGTCTCTTTAGAAAATTAAACAGCGCACGGTTATATTTTTAAATGTCATAATCAATGAAAAGATGCCTTTAGTTAAGTACACAATTACTGCAATAATTTACCAAATAACCATTGATTATGACATTCAAAAATATAACCGTGCGCTGTTTAATTTTCTAAAGAGACAGAGGAGATCAAAATAGAGATGTTACCTTTTCGAAATAAACGATTCAATTGATATTCCGTGGTGAGGAATCCATTTTTGCAAATATTTGAGGTTTCCTACTAGCCAGAATAAAGTTTCTTTTGCTTCAACTTTTCTTTGTTTTTAATATATTTGTATGTCATAAAGTACAGTGGACGTCGGTTAATTGAAAGAGTGGTTAATGAATCAGATCACCAAAAAGATATCCATATTTATTGAATTAGCCGCTTTATTGAATCTATACTGCTTAGCACCAACGTGATTCCTATAGGCAGCAGCCATTGTATGTGCGTCTTATAAAGGAATGTTGCTCTTCAAAAAGAAATATAAAAGAAAACAAATAAAGAAAAATAACAAAAGAAATTAAAAAGTACTAACGTAAAATAAATAAATTAAAACAAAAAAAAATAAATAAATAAAACAATGAATAAGGGAATAAAATAAACTAAATGCAATAGCGAAACAACTGCGGAAGCATATTGATCATCAGACATTTCTCAAAGCGAAGTTTTGTTTTATACGACACGATATTGTTATTACCGAAAATAATTTAATGCTTTTGTCAGTTGCATAAACATTCTACACGCGGTTTTTGCATTTAGAATGCAAATTGTTAATAAGCAGTTCGTTGAAAGAATTCAACGATCACTTAGTTGCATAATACTTGAGGAGAAAAAAGCATAAAATACTTTTCTTTGTATTCAATGCGAATTTGTCGAAGGGACAAATAGAAAGCATAGGGCCACTAGGTAAATATTTAAGTTATTTACTCGCCTAAGTAACAGGCAAAAATTTGTTCATAAACTCATTTCATGCATACAAATACAAATACAAATGTGACGACCAGCAACAGGCTCTGGGCCCAACTGGGCTGGCCCTAGTCAAATTATAGATCCCAATGAAGATATCATATTCAATATCAGATTAGAAAAAAAAAATCCAAAAAGGTCGCAAACGCCAATCATACTTAATCAGATAATTTTGCTCGTTGAAGTTGCAGTCACCAAGAGAAAAAGAGAGAGAAATCCTTCTGTCCTTTATGTGTAATTATCAAGCTTCCCAAAAGCAAATTAAATAAAGAAACTCACATTCATGCTCTTACATCCAGAAAATGTCCTAATAGAGGGTGCAATAAGGAATAAAATCTTGTTAAACCTCACGAAAAGCAATCTGCATTTTAATTTTATTCTGCATGCATATTATCGACCATTAGTTTCAACAAGGTCATTCCACGATACGCTGAAGGGGAAAAAAAGTTACCCACCAAGACACAAGCATATTCTCTGCAGCTTTATCAGCAACATAAAAAATAAAAACGCATCGAATACTTGACGACACAATTTCGCCGGCCATAACAGCAAGCCCCGAAATGGATCATAAACCCCAAATTATTTAATCAATCCATTCCAAACACTAACCCAGTCAACAACTCAATTCCATCACTGGATGGGAAAATAGGAAAAAACGTCTTCTACAAACAAGCATTCGAGTAGCAACATAAACAATTTTTATTGCGGAGCACAGCCTTTCTTCAATGAAATAAAAAGCTTCCCAGAGAACAAAGGCATCCGGCTATTTAGTGCGGCCATCTTTTACAGCCTCCGACGTTTATCTGGGCGATAGAAGTAGGAATAGCGCACGCTAAATTAACTCCGTGCTCGCTGTCTTCTGTACAGAAACCGAGTTTTATGTCTGGAGAAAATGATGAAAGGTTTTTGCCCGGCACACGGCCTATAATAGACGACGGCTTTTTCTTGGGATGAATGGGATTCTTGGATCCCTAGCACTTTCCGTTTCCGTTAAGATATTCTTTAAGGGGGTCCTGTGCAAACTGATTCACACAGGAATCTTCTCCAGTACCTTTAATTCACGTTTGAAATTGAACTCTTACCTTATAAAGAGAACAATATCTGTGCATATTTATACATTTGTATGTATTTTTATTTATTATTAATTAAGGTTCTCTACGTGGGCGAATAAGGCCACGCAGACTAATAAGGTACTCCCTTTTTCTGTGTAGAATCGAAACCCCCACCCCCCCGCTTTTTCGTGATTTTACCATCACTAGAACGTCTAACATAACTAAATGTCATCACTAGCAGTCTGTTAATTACACGCAATGGCATAGCTAATATTACTAAAGAATCTTATTAAAATTATCTAATCTTGTTTTACAGTAAAATTTGTTTCTGCATTCCATAGTTTACGAGAAAACAGAGTTGTCAATTGTTCTAAAATTCTTAATTTATGTAGTTGACGAATTCAAAAAGAAAAACACCGCCGTGTGCAGTCATTGTTTCCCGTGATTTGATAACCATTGAAAAGTAGATGGTAACTCAATAATTCCATGATTGGATTTGTTAGAACTTCGGTGTTCTAACTTCGGTGTTGTAATTAAAACACCGAAGGTTCGAGTGGAGCATATGATCCTGTGATGCATATGCTGACATATTGGGCATGAATTCTGAGCAGGAGACACCCCCCCCCAAAAAAAACCCTCCTGTGAATAACGAGTAATCAGTGCCTCGCCATGTGACAACTCATTCGTTTCCTTTCCATTGAATTATGTATGGAATTTTTGCTAATGATTTTGAGTTAATATGTTTTTACATTGACGATAAATGCATTTTTTTAAAATTAGCTTAAATATACATTTTTTTTTTCAGATTTGGCCTTATTTGTTACCCACGTTTTTTATAAGACCAAACTACCTTAATTTATTAAAGCTGCTAAAAACATGATTGAAACCTACATTTTGATTGGAATAATTTTTTTCTTATCCTTTATGAGTCATGTGATTAATGTGCAAATTTTTGGAGCCAAATGCAGTATAAATGAGCGGAATACTAGGCCATGACTCTTAGGTTGGTCCTTTTTGTACTTGTATATTTAAAACACTTAAGTAAAATAAAAACTATAAACAGCACTTTAAACTAAATAAAACAAATAGTTACAGAACGTAACGTTTTTGAAACGTAAGTACAAACATACTATTGTAGTATGGTATAAACATTATAACGAGTGAATCCGAACACTACTAAAAACAGTTGCAGTACATCATTGTGAAACGTAAGCTGTTTGCATCTTAATTTTATCTGTCTTATCGAGCCCATAAATATATCATTTATGCCAAGCCATATTGCAAAATGAAAAATTCCAGAAACCACTACTTGAAATACGAAAGCTCTTAAACTCTCACATTTTGTCTACAGACAATTAAGATTTTGTCTCTAGATTGCCAAGGTGGGGACAACATTTGCCGCCTAGCCTCGTGGTTAGCTCTTTATAAAAAGCAAACAAGTTCTGTAAAAGTTGCTTCTCTGCCTGTGTAGTGTTACTGCAAGAAAAACCATCTATGTAATCTACCTAAATAGGCTAATATACTCCTAATCTACCACTGCTTAGATCTACGATTAATGCGTTCTTCTGGCCTTTAAAAGAATTCTCTAATTTTGGGGAAAAAAAATCTTTATTTTTTACAATGCAATTCCTCTTAGTGGTACGCGTGTAATCTTCATTTAAATAATGGCTTCCAATTCAAATGAATAATTTAAAGATTTTAGTTGAACAAGTAACAAAAATAAGCAGTTAAGATAGAAAGCAAAACTATTCTATTAATTAGTATTGGGCATTGTTTTTTTTCTTGAATTTTTTAAGACTCAGGATTGTTATTTAGTTTTAAACCACAAACAGCACCCCTGGTTTTGAGATTAATAATATATTAATATGTTTGCATGCAGTTTTAAAGTTTTTTAAGATTGTTATTGAGTGTTTCATTGTTCTACAGTTATAAAATAGCTATTCAGTCTGATTGTTTATACATTTCCTAATTTGGTTGTAGCGTAAAAAAAACTATTAATAAATTCATTTCAATTTAAAAAAAAAACATTTTCAAATTTGAATACTTTTATCCTTTCTGAAAGAAATACATGGCTTGATAAAGAAACTTATTGACTATGTCTATAAGAATGAAAATTTTAACAGATACGTATTTATAAAACAAAGAGGAGTCATTTTTACATCAATGTTTTCTGGGGTTATTACCAGGGTTGCCAGACGTCCCGGATTTCATGGGACAGTCCCGTTTTCTGAAATATTGTCCCGCGTCCCGGGGAACCTTGATACGGGACGGCTAAAGTCCCGTATTCTGGTTAGAAGCAGCATTTTACAAAACGAAACATTATTTTCAGAAAAAAAATGAGGTAAAACAAAAAATGTGAAATAGAGTAATAAGAAAATTGATTGAATTACCTATAATATTTTCTGTTCTGAAGTAATGTTAGTGTTCTATTCATTTAGAGCAGAAATTATTGTGACAATCAATTCAACAAACGTTCATTGTAAAAGTGGTGTATCTCCTTGTAAATGATTTTACTATGCCTTATATATAAAAAGCCCTTCTCAATTTTTCTATTATAAAAGAAATATATGTGTTCAGCTACTATTAGTCACTAGATTTTTCTTTTTTTTTTTTTGAACCAATCAATTTCAATTTTTTGAAATTTGCTTCGCTTCGCTTTTATACTAAAAGATGTAACTATATGCTATTCTATTTAGCAAACAAACACGCGTTTTAAAAAGATGAAAATGCATAATTTTTACAATGAGCGAGAGAAATATAAATTACAGTAAGTTTTATGGCATCCTAAAGACCATCAAAACTTAGAAAGAATTATTGCAGCAGTAAAATCTAGCAGAAAATATGATTTTAAAAAAGGAATTTTCCGCGGTTGTATAAGAATAATTATCATGTTATAATATTGACAAAACTGTACAGTTTTCCCTCAAAAGATATTGAATACCTGATTTGTTTATTTGTTTTAAGTTAACTTCTTATATTGAGTTTAAGTAGTCCTGTCATTTGGGACATCAGGACGGGTGGTCAATGACCTCCCCCCTGGTTTTGGAAATTAATGTATTTACATATAAGTGGGCGTGGCTTTTGTTTTTTTTTTTGGTATAATTTACATTGAAATCTGGTATAATTTACCTCCCCCCCCCCCGAACGGCAAAATTTGAAATGACGGTCCTGGTTTAGGAAAAAGGGGGTTAACAAGAGGGAAATACGAATTTTCACAATAATTAGTTGAAAACCTTTCCCCACCAATATTCATGGCGAAGAATAACTATGCAATGGTACAAAATGAAGTTTTTTTATATGATCATTGTGTATTTTTTTCTTCATTTATATTTGTGAGAAACATTTAATATCAAAGTCAAGGTTGCAAAAATTCAACCTTTAGACTTCATCTCTCAATATCTCCCCCCCCCCTCAAAGAGCCTGTCCCGTATTTACAGTTCTTAAATCTGGCAACCCTGGTTAACGTTATATAACAAAATAGATGGAATATCATGGAATATAACTTATCCAATTCTAAAACTACAAACATTAGTAAAAAAAAGATTCTGATATACATATCCAACATGAAAGAGAAAATCATTTGAATTAAAGGATATTTTTGTTAGACACACACCAAAGTTAAAATTTATACTGCGCTGCAAGGTTTCTTGACACTGGAGTTGTGACGTCAGCGTGACGTCAGCCAATGAAAAACGAGCTAGATAAAACATCTCAGCCTACTTGGAGAATTAGAGGAGATCCTTAACTGCTTCTGAGCTCTTATTGGCTCCGCGCGTAGTGACGTTTAGCGTCAAGTTAAGTTGCTTTCTGGTATAGATGTATACTTCTGAATCATTGTTACAGAAAGAAAATAAATAAGAACTTTTTCAGGTCCAATCTGGAATTTCTGAAGGAATTCAGAGGTAAAAATATTTTTATATCTTTTTCCTGAAAGATAAAATTATTAGTAATGATAAAGGCATGAATTCGGATCAAAGAAATTGAATGAATTCAGTTATAATTGATTTACAAACCAATTATAACTGATTGTACTGCACTATCAATCATGACCATTATTGCTATTTTACTTACTTATTTTCCTATCCTGCGCATTATTTTATCAAAGCAAGTGTGAAGTTTGAAGAAGAAGTATTGGCGGGGGGGGGGGGACCTTATTTTACTCTTAAATACAAATGGTACTTACCACAGGACTTTCATAAATTTCTTTAAGTAAACTTTTTATTTTTTTTTAAATGAAGTATAGCTTACATGAACATGGATAAAATCCCCCCTTCATTTATCCTCAATAATGAAGTATATGAAATACAGTAGAAATTCGGTTAACCGTCCATTGTTCATGCGAACCTCCAGTTAACCTGGATCAATTTTGAAGAGTAAAAAATTATATTCACTTAAAGAATAATTTTAATTATGGTAACATAAGTTCAACACCAAACTTTTACTTTTCATTTTGACTAAATGCACACCTTTTACATTGATTCTACAATAAATTGCAATAATGTAACAAACATCATGGTATAATACTTGTGTCAGTCCGACAACATTGCAGCTGAACTATAAATGATAAAAGGCTGGTGTGATACGATCCTATGTAATTTTATTACAAATCAACGTATTATACTGTAATAAAACATAAGTCTGCTTATATTTGCTCATTACTAGGATTACTCTTATTTTCGTTTAAATGCAGATTGTTTTTGCTCTCAGTTAGTCCAGATAAAGGAGGTTGTACTGCATTTTAAGCTCAATTTTTATTTTGTTTTGTTCTTTTCTAATAGAATTAAAATATGAATGATTTTAAGTGGGAAGAGAAATGTAAAACGTTTTCTAAACTTATAGGTAAAGCATAACATAATAAAACCGTGACTAAACATGGCGGATAATGTGCGTCTTTTTCTCTGTACGCGCAGATTTTTTTTTTCCTTAACTTTGCATAAAATGACATTACTGCATGGTCATATAATCATCTTCTTTTTACGTTTTATTAAATTAATTGAAATTTTCTGTTAGAGTTTTATGAAAATGTCAAGGTGCCATAAAATGCAATGTGCAATAAAAATGAAGAAGATGAATTTCACTTATGGAGTTTTCTTCTTTTTTTGAGAAACTATCAGAGCAAAAACGAAGAAAAAACTCTCGAAATCATCCTACCAAAAGCATGAAAAGCGGAAGTCGGTTTGTTAAGAAACAGAAGATACACACGAAAAGAGTTGGGCGGAGCCCAAAGTGATGACATCATCGGAGGAAATGCCTGATGGCCGCAAAAACCGAATAGTTCTGTCTCGGGGCTTCCGACGACTCTACGAAAAGAGAAAAAAAAAGTACAGTTCAAACGTAAATATTGGGCATTCAAAGGCGCTTGTTCATGGTCTGGAGCGCATGACATTTGCCAAGAGAGGCGGAGGAACCGCACCGATTGTTATTATTTTATGATACAGTTTTTTTCCCTTCGGCCGGATGTGTTAAGAGGCGCCATGTCTCTCGCAAAGATGCGGTGGAGGGAAAAGAATTATTATTTTTTCTCTAAAAAGCAAAACTTAACAGCACCAAGGAATTTTTATTTATATAGTGCAGTATTTTAGTTCAGGGTGCTCATAAAATTCTAGGGAGGTTTAAAGAAATTTTTTAAATATAATTATAAAAAAAAAGTCATTGTTATACTATATGTATTTAATGGTTAATTTATCAATACTTTTAACACTTAGTATAGTACTGGTAAAAAGTACTACAACTGTGAGGAAACTTACGTTTTGTTTTTGGCTGAACTATCAACTTTTTGTTCTCAGTTGAACTGAATTTAATTATAAATATAATGGAAAAGTTTAAGAAAACGATTATGGGGAAGTTTTCCACCATGAAATACCGTACGAAGAGGTATAAAACCTTGTGAAATCTACGCACAAAGGAGTGGCTGTTGTGATGAAAACTAGAGGCGACTCAAAAATATATTAAATCAATTTCGATTCAATTGTACCCTTTTTATGTATTGTATTTTTAACTTTCTTTAAAAAAATTGAAGCTGCTTTTTGATTCCATTCTGATCCAGAGAAACTAAACTGAGTTAGAATTTCTTATAAATGGAATTTTTGAAAATTTTTAAATTTTAAATTGGCTTTTGAATTACGAATGAGGTAAACTTCAGTAACCTCCAAAAGTACAGGTGGGCTTTTGTGAAATACTTTCTTTTCAATTCTCTTCAAAAAATCAGTTAACTTATACACATAATAATCCTATTCAATTGTCATTAAAAAAAATACGTTCACAGCATTTATCTATACCATAAGCATCAGAGAACAAAGGAAAAAAAAAGAATTGCTCCCATGAAACAAATTTAGAAGCAACAGCCTGAAAACTTGTTTCAACGTTCTCGCCTCAAAATAGCGGATAGATATTTTAGAAGTCTATCGAAAATTTTTATGGCAGACGGAATCTTCTGATCTTTTCGACTCTACACCTGTTGGGGGAGACGAAATATTCGTTGTTCGAGTTTCACTTTTCTTTCCAACACCGACAGGATCTTTTCACCCGTAAGCGCTACTTTCGCTGATTTCGGTTGGGATAAGAAGTGCCAAAAGAACACCGAACGCGATAGAAACTGTCGGCAGCACCCCTCCACACAGTGAAGTTAAAGTTCTTTAGAAGCAGAGAAATGTTAGAAGGTGATGAGCTTAGAAAAATACAAGAGAAGCCATTGATGAGTTATACATTCCATTCGAGCCTGCTTATTGAAATATAGGTAAAGAGAATGTATGCTCGAATGTAATGTTTACTGCAATAAATTTCAATGTACTAAGCAGTTGTAATTCGACATTTTGATTCCAGAATAATAGAATATGCCACCTATTAGAACAAGTTTCTATTTAAATTTGTAATTTCATCAAGCGGGCTCGACTGTATTGCAATTGCGGAAGGTATTTGTCAACCATTTTGGGAAAACGAGAATATTGATAATAGTGAAAACACGATGAGGGTAACAGAAACAGGGTTCCTGATTAAAATTTAAGAAAGGAAGAAAAAAGAAAATAGAAAAATGAACAAAGAAAAATTTAAAAGAAAATTTAACAGCTCCAAATATCACTAAGTTGGCAGATTACTGCATACACGTGATTGGGGTTTCAAGACACACAATTTTTAATACAGAAAAGGTGAGCTTTCGGGCATAAAATCATCCTACAAAAGATTGGTCTTTTGGATGTAAAGACATTAAAAACAAACTGAGCTTTTATTGGATGTCTTTAAATACAAAAGCTCACTTTTATGCATCTAAAAAAGGGTTCCGTAAAACCCGAAACACATGCATGCAGTAATCTGAGCATTTTGTTCGATTTAACGTCGTTATATTTTCTTTTACTTTTTTGCACGAAATTATTTATTTGTTTCTGAAAACTCGATTTTTTTGAGAAACAGCTTTTTCAGCGTTGCAATGGATCATTTTCATCAGCGACGAAAGTGTTCATCACAATCACATATCAAGATACTCCTGCGTGAACAGCAAATCAATTTATTTATTTATTAATTTTTTTAACTTTGTAATAGAAAACTTAAATTAAAAAAATGCTCTTTTCTGGTGGTTTTGAAGCTTGTATCCATTTAGCTTAAGTTTTCACTTTCTATTCTTTTATTTTAAAAAGAACCCAGTGGTTCAACAAACGGAAATCTGTTTCCAACACATTTTTTGTTCCTTATTTTAATTTTCCTCGAGCAGGGATTTTAGTCTGTTGAGGGCTCAAATTTTGCCTCTTTAATTCCCTATTAACAAGCTTGCCTTGAAACCAAATCATTGGGTAGAATTAATTGCACCATTCATCCTAGGAGAAGGGGAAGGAAAAATATTAAAACTTAAGAAAAGTGTTCTTAGTTTTCTTCTTTTGAGGTTTAATGGGTGATAAGAGCGGGAACGGGAGCCCGCCTCTTTCTATGCAGGCAATTACACACAGACGCATCGCATATTCAATTTTTTGTTCGGCTCTGCACATTTTGTATCTTTCTATTCGAACTTTAATTAAATCGCTAATAATCTTTCCTTTGAAATTAAAAGACACGTCAGTTGCATCTGAAAATAAATAATCTCGGTGAAATTAGTTTTTAGTTGGGGAAATCTGTAATTATTTTATACGTTTAGAGATTTCAAAAAAGAGCAAACATGGGAGATAAAAGTTTAAAGCACATTTTTTGTCGGCATTTCAAACGGAGATTTGGAAACAATTTGAAAGTTGAATTATTTTCTTTAAATAAGCTAAATTTTTTTCCTACAATCAAACAATAAAAGTTGAGTAAAAATCAAAAGCATTTAAAATCACCGAAAATTTAAAATTTATTTTCCACATCAAAAACTTTTATGTAGGGTGAGTTCTGGTAAGTGCGTCCACGGGGTAAGTGCGTCCACTGGGAATTATATGAATCACTGTCCTGAAATGGTTTCTGCAACACATCGACTATGTTAGATAACTGTCTAATGATAATTTCAATAGGTAGAATTCAGGCCTGGATTCAATAGACGAAACACAATCAGAGACAACTTAAATATCTTCAAAGAAACTCTAAAGTGAAGATTGAGAGGTTTTCGTTTCAGTTTCTCTTGTAGTCATACCAAGCAATTCAAGTCAAAAAATGCAAGTTGTTTCTTTTGAGTAATAGCTACTAATAACATACATGGGGTATTTTGATCAAATACTCTAACTAAAATTTGTTTATATGACGGTACGCACTTTCCCTTTCTTTAAAGTAAGGTGGGGGTAAGTGCGTACCATTATGATGGGGCAAGTGCGTACCACTATCATGAGGCATCTACGTACTATTATGCGGAGCAAGTGCGTACCATTATGATGAGGCAAGTGTGTACTATTACGTGTAAAATCCGACTCTCGTAATTCACCTTTAATTTTGCTAATAACTCTTTTATAAGCCGATTATAAATCCGACGTCATTTCCATCAAGTATTTATATTTACATTGAATGCGGCATAAGATTTCAATTTTATTCATTACCTCTGAAATATATTGGCTTTTAGATATCAGATAGTAAATTTTTCGTTGAAAATAGCAATCATCAGCTATACTTAATTTAAACCGGAATGACAAATGAAGCAATAAAATTAAGTGAAACACTAAATAAGGAACCAACAGATTCAAAAAACGAAGGTGGAGTAATGAATAACTTATATTTAAGAAAATTAAGAACACCTTGTGAAAAACTATTTCAATGTACAAGAAAAAAAAGTGCAAGTATCATATCATGATCAATTATTTTCTTTTTTTTTTTGCTCTTTATTTTGTGTTTTTTCTTACTGCTGCTGATTCTAATAAGAAAAATATTTTAAAACCGTATTTATTAAAAAATAAAAAAGAAGAGGGATAAAACGAATAGTTTACTAAGGTCACCTAACGATCTTCCATACAAATAGAATTAAAAAACATCACAGGGGTACGCACTTACAACAACGCTATAGGATGCACATGTCTCATCTTACATTTAAGAAGGGGTAAGTGCGAACCCTGGCTTAAACACAGACTGATTAATGTATTAAACCAAAATAAGCTATGTAGACTATAAGTAAATATTACTAAATAAAAACAACTTACATTTGCTCACTTGGTCTTATTAAGGTGACTGCCTACGTTGAAATGACCGATTTCGTCAAAAAATTTGATTTTTTTTAAATTATATATTTGAAAAGAACTGACTTCTAGGATTCCAAAAATGTCTTACTTTTACTTTTCTGATAATTAGAAAAAAAGCTACAGCTAATTAAAAAAACCGGAAGTGAGATTCCGAAGCACCGGAAGTCAGCTGAAAACGTCAAAATGAATGTAAACAATGTAAATTTAGGCTGTGTTTTTCATTTTTCTTGATATAAATGGCTATAAAATAACATTAATATCAAAAGATTACATGTTGCCAATCATTTATTTTTAGTTTTTGAAAGAAATTTGTACAGAGTGGCAACAAATTTTGTTGTTTACATTTTGGTTTACCAACTTCGTTTACTACTTTTTATATCTGCTTTTAATTTCTTTTACACTGCACTCTTGCTCTGTTTTGTGTAATTATTTTAGTATTTTTATTTAGCTTTTATTGTTTTATTATGGCAAAAGCTAGATCCTGTAGAAGGAAGTCGAAAAAGAGAACCTTTCATGGCAATCGTTATACCAAACCTGAAAACACAAGTAATGAGGCCATACAAAGTGCTAGTACTTCTAAGCTATGTGTTGATAAAGCTGCTGATGCTTTCAATTTGATGAATTCAAGTTCAGAAAAATTGCAAGGGAATAGAATAGTAGATATTTCCTGTCTGGTATCCCTGATCTCCATATTATGCTGCCCTACCTGTTTTGATACGGGGTTGAAACTGTCAGAAGATTCCAGGTTTGGAATTAATTCCAATTTTTCGGTCACATGCAAGTGTGGTTTTGTTACAGGCTTCTCCTCAACATCAAAAACTGGGAAACAGAATATTTTGAACCAGTTGCTTGTACTGGGACTGCGACTCATTGGTAAAGGATATACGGCTGGCAGAAAGTTTTTTTTCACAATGAACTTGCCTTTCCTGTCAAAAGTTGCATTTAAACAAAATGAAGAAAAACTGTTGTCAGCGGTGATTTCTGCGAGTAAGAAGAACATGCAAGAATCTTCACAAGGAGTGAAAGAACTGAAAAAAGTAGATTCTTGTGGGGTTTCCGTGGACGGCACGTGGCAACGTCGTGGCCACACATCTCTGAATGGCTGTGTTTCAGTAATTGCTGTCGATACTGGAAAAGTTCTCGACATTGAAATGCTCTCGCAATACTGCCGTTCTTGCCTAACTAAAAGCGAGAAGGAACATTTATGTGCAAATCACTCAGGATCGTCTGGCAGTATGGAAGTTGTAGGTGTAAAAAGAATTTTTCAGCGATCGTTAGCAAACCACGATCTAAAATATGTGCAGTATTTTGGGGATGGAGATTGTAAAGCGTTTTTTGAAGTGAAGGACACTTACGGAAAAGATTCGGTACAAAAGCTAGAGTGCATTGGACATGTGCAAAAACGCGTTGGCAACAGACTTCGAAAATTAAAGAAAACCAAAAAAGGATTAGGTGGCAAGGGAAAGTTAACCGACAAATTCATTGACCGTCTGCAGAATTACTACGGAATTGCTATACGTAGCAACACAGGAAATTTGCAAGCCATGCAATCTGCAGTTATTGCTGCATTCTTTCATTGTTGCTCCAGCAGGACTAATCCAATGCATGGACAGTGCCCAAAAACAGCAGACAGTTGGTGCAAATACCAAAGAGCCAAAACAAATGGTGGAGCCCGTTTCACAGATATATCTCCTGGATTACCGAACTACACTGAAGTGACAAAAGTCATGGGATACCTCTTAATATCGTGTCGGCCCTCCTTTTGCCCGTCGAAGTGCAACAACTCGACGTGGCATGGACTCAACAAGTCGTTGGAAGTCTTCTGCAGGAATATTGAGCCATGCTGTCTCGATAGACGTCCATAATTGTGAAAACGTTGATGGGGCAGGATTTTGGGCACGAACAGACCTCTCGATGGTGTCCCATAAATGCTCAATGGGATTCATGTCGGGCGATCTAGGTGGCCAAATCATTCGTTGGAATTGTCCAGAATTTTCTTCAAACCAATTGCGAACAGTTGTGGCCCGGTGACATGGCGCATTGTCATCCATAAAAATCCCATCGTTGTTTGGGTACATGAAGTCCATGAATGGCTGCAAGTGATCTCCAAGTAGCTGCACATAAGCATTTCCAGTCAATGTTCGGTTCAGTCGCACTAGAGGACCAAGTCCATGCCATGAAAAAACAGCCCACACCATTACGGAGCCACCACCAGCTTGAACAGTGCCTTGCTGACAGTTTGGGTCCATGGCTTCGTGGGGTCTGCGCCACACTCAA
>JAXGGA010004416.1:0-88702 GCA_038373865.1 Uloborus plumipes | reverse complement strand
TATCGTTTCCTACCGCTGAATGAAATACGTGACGGGTATAAACGCAACTCAGCTGTCACAAAATATTTCCCCGAAAATATATTTGAAGAGTGGAACGCGTATTTGCTCAGGCAGCAGTTATAAAACTGGACTTAGGAGACTGAAACACGTTCGCTAAATGTTTTGACGTTTGAACATTTAACAATTCATCTTTACTGGCTGTTTCTTACGTGAAGCAACTGTCTTACCTTACTTCGAAAAACATTTATTTTCAATATTTTTGCTTTAAACAGAAATCTCTGGTTACAGTTAGATCATTATTTTTCCTTGCATTATATATCTATTTTGTAGTGATACATTTCTTTTTATTTAAAGTACATTGCTATATAACAATTTTATAGATTAAAAAAATGTTTTTCTTTAAATACCGAACCCACAAGGAGGTTACTTGAGCCCACAGTAAAATGATAAAATCTGGGTTTGGTACTAGCATTAGAGACTGTAGAGTGCTTCTACCTAGAGGAGAAACGAGGAACTACGTGCAAGTCTTCAACTAATAAGTACCAAACCTAGATTTTATCATTTTACTGTAATGGGCTCAAGTAACCCCTTAGGGTCCAAGTAACCCGACTTTACGGTAATTCAAAATGCGCATGCTACGAACGAAAGATCAGTTGAAATTGGGGTATATTAATGTCATAATAGAGGGGTTTGCTGGATAAAGGGGCTGTGTTACGGTTTTTTTTTTTTTTTGAAAATACAATCTGGACGCAGGTAAGGAATATAAGTTGGTACCTTAAAAACTTATGTCATTTAACTAATTTCATATGATCACTTAATGACAAAACAAGAAAACGAAACAGCTGCTACAGTAAAACATTGAACCTAAATTGCACTAAATTAGGGTATTGTTACGTAACCCCTTTATCTCCTAAGTCCTTCAGTTAACGACATTTAAAATTTTGAATCATAAAGCAATACTAAATCATAAAAAAAACAATAAAAATAAATGGGAAAGATAAACCGAGGTTAAAAATTAATCTTAATCAGCGGTAGTCCAAATAAAACACTTTTACAGATAATAAGATGAAATAGGAAATTTTAATATAACTCAAATATTTCGCTGTCAGATGGTTATGGTGTCATTGAGTGAATTTTTCAAAATGAATAATATATCCTAGATTTGAACTCGTCAAACGCTTTAAGAAATAAATGCAGAGTAAACTTTCCAATCATTGGTTAGGGCTCTGGTTATAAGAGTTTCCTTCATTAGAACCTCGTTGCCTTTGCAGCCTAATGTGGAGCTGGAAACCAGTTTGCTTTTAAAATCCCAGTAGGGACTTTTGTAAAAGCCTACTGCGTAAAAGCCTTACTGATCTCTGCGTTGCCTTAAACCAGCTTATATGCTGAATTGAAAAAAATACAATTCTTTGTAATTTACAAGACGCTTCTTTGACTATGTTATCATCCTGGGCTGAAATGGATGCTAGATTAATGTGACACTAATCAGATTCATCGTATAGCTAGAACCTTTTTTCATCGATTTTTTTTTATTTAAAAGATTTCTATCTTTAGAACTGAAAATGAAGATGATGCATTTAATTTCTTTAAAGCATTTAAAAAAAATATTACTAAGGGTACGAATGAATTTCTACTTAATTTTTGTACAAGAGTAATAGTGTGTGCTTGATTCGACTATTTATTTCAGTTTTTTACTTTATTTTTACAGCGGTTAATGTATCGCATTATTTTTGTCATCATCATCATTTTTATCACACCATCAACATCAATATTTTTTATCTTATCAGTGTTATTTATAGTTTAAAAGCAGCAGCTTTTTTCTGGCATTATCAATCGGAAACAGGTGAAAATCAAAATAAAATATACTTAGCTCAAGTAAATTACTTTCCTTACCGATTTTATTGTATATGTTTACTATCTATGATTAAAAAAAATCTTTTACAATTTTACAGTTTGAATTATGTATTTGAATTATGTATTTTTTAAAATCATTATCATCGTCGTTTCTTATAATGTCATATCATCATCATCATTATTAATAGCTTAATAGCCACAGCTAATTCGTGGTTTTATTTTGTAAGAAACAACAAGAGAAACTGAAAGAAATAAACCTTTAGTTCAATTACATAATAATTTATATTTGCTATTGGTTGCATATATTCACTGTCTTCGATTTTCCTTTACGACTTCACAGTTCTTAATGAACGGCTTGAGTTTACTTGACTAACCCATCTGTAAATATTAAAATTTCAGTAGCTCGAAACTTATCTCTTTGACAAAGTTTAACCCTCTGGATGTGTATCGCGTGATTTTTCACAGGCAGCACAGAAGTAAGAAAGTTCATCAGTCCACGATTTTCACGTTTGTATAATAAAAATTTTAAACCTTTTTCCATTCTTTCATCGTTCAAGTATCCAGTACTGAAGTATTTACCCTAACAGCTGTCTATTTTTTAATTCTTTCTAATTTAATGAAGAAAATGTGTTTCCGAAAAAGTGTTTTTGTTGCTCAAAACATCAGGGAAAAATACCTGGATTTTGGTGTGAAAAATGTGAAGTGGCACCTTTCCTTACCATTTTTAAACCTTATCATATTGTTGTAATGCATGCAACTTATCATAATAGTTTTTATACAAAGTTTTGTTTGGAATGCAATTTCTGTAAAATTTAGTAGATATCTTTGTAATTGTTTTTTATCAGCAAAGAACGAGTATGTCTTTAAGCAAGTTCGCTAATTAAATTTCGCGATGGGAAGATTTAGGATATTTTGTAGTATGATACACGAAAAGTTTAGCTCTGGAAAAAATATTGAATAAGAAAATGTTCCCAATGGAGGTGGTGCACAGTGGAAAAATCACGCTGTTCGCATTTTTGCCTTGTTTGGTCATTTTTAGTTTAGGAAATGTTACTGCACCATTTTGTGTCGGACAAGTTCGTGTGCTACCCACAATATTACAACTTTAGTCTAGAGTTATATTATTAAACAATTTCATATTGGTATTTTGATTTAATGCACTCATTTAATGCATTCAACTGAACTTAATCATACTTAGAAAATGTAGCAATTTTTTTAGTGAAACCAATGCACATTTTAACGCTTTAACTGATAAAAACAACATTATTAAATTTTAAACTTGCAAAGCATTCCATATACGCATTTCGAAGCTTACAGGAATCATCATTTTCAATTGAGACTACGTGAACTTGTGTATGTTGACGCTGAACAAATGTATTGTTTTAATTTACATTCAAACTTTTGTTGCTTAGAAAATACTTCATAGACTTTTCGCTTTCAAAGTCATCTAATGCTTATAATGTTCCAGTCACGTTTGAAACACGCATTTTAAAATGTTCGTCACGTGTGGAAAGGGCGATGAGAGCGAATATCATGGTTGCTGTCAATAGTAGCTTCTGGAAATCAAAAGAACTCAATTTTACGCCTAACAATTTATTTAATGCGCTTCGTTTTGCCTATAGCGATAAGAACTGGATTAAAGTTTCTTTTCTATTTCTTATTTCAAATATTGACAAATAAACAAATAACAATAGAAAGGAGGTTCATTTACTGCTCATTAATGAAGAATTAGCTCAACTTATTTATGGATAAAGAGAGAGGGATTACAGAATGTGTGCTTGTAATTTCAACATTACGTTTTACATTGTTTGCCTATTTGTTAATATATTATCTCGCTTGCATATGCTAATTAATTTGTTTAGAATAACCACCATACATATGTATACATTTCTATGTACATACGTATAAAATTTTAATGGATTATGTAGGAAGTTTTCTATCTATTTACACATAGTTTAGCGTGATATTTATATACGTAAAATTTTTATTGTCATGCATACATTCAAACATACGTGAATACATATAAACATACATGTATGAGAATTTTTTATGTTTTTTTCAATTACTGCCACTCAAAGGTGAAAAAAATGTAAATTTATGTTTTGGTAGCTAAAAATATAAAAACAAACAGTTATCCGAAGTCATGATTTATCATAAAAACTTTGAACTATGGCATAATTTTAAAATACTTGGAATAAAAATTGGCTTAAAGCTGTTTTAAATAAGAAATAGTTTTTAAGTAAACGATTAATTTTCATCATGCAAGCGAATTATTCTTATGCAAATCAGCGATAAGAAAATGAATTACAGCCGTTTTCTCAAATATAAAATACAAATGGGATTAGTTTTTCTGATTGAAAAAAGAACAGATACACATTTTAAAATATATCTTAGCTGCGAATTTGCTTTCATTTAAAGCTCTTGCTATTAACTAGTTGCATTAGAAATACATTGCATTACAAGAAGGCACTGAAGCTATTTTTTTTTTCTTTTTCAATTTAGTTATTCCCAATTTAAGTGAGGCAACAGGCCTACGTATTTTGAATACAGGCAACAGAGCGTTTATCTCCTGCCATTACACATTACCAACAGACATTGATTAAGTGTATTATTTAATTTATTTATTTATTTTTCAAAACGTGAATTTTTAACGAAAAAATTCCAATAGGCCATCATTTGCATGTGATCTGTTCTCATGGAAGTACTGGCAAACCATATCCGAGACATTGGACTTTTTAAAATCAATTTTAATAATTACCATAAATTATTAATTTTATTTATTTTTTTTAATTATTTTTTATTTTCCATTTAATAGTGTGAAGTCAAGTATATGTTATTCGTATATAAGTAACTCGTTATAAGTTCAAAATATGTTTACTTAGGAAAAAAAGAGTAATACTACCTGTCCAAGCTTTAAATAGTATTCAAAAACGCTATAAATAGCACACAATTTATAATCTATCCGTAAAATACAAAAAAGTTCTTTAAATCATTTAATATTTTAAAAAGGATTAATTAATATAGCCTCCTAACTTATTTAGCTGTTGTTATTGTTGTTTCTAATAGTTAATAAAAAATTTAACTATCCACTCTGTATAAAAAAGGTTTTTCGTTTTTGAAATTACAGTCAGAATGCAAATAAATTTATCAGTTCATTTTATGCTTGCTCTGCAACTGCAATCCTTCTCTTAAATTTGAATAATTTTATATAGCCTGATTTGCCTAGTGAAGTGGTACAAATATATATATAAACTCTTCATAAATGTAAAAATCGCAGATGCTTTATTATACAAAATAAAATGGATAATATGACTTGCACGAGAAAACCGTCAGAAGGACTACACAGAGTCCACTTTAACTTCAGTTTTTCTATCCCAATCATCAAGAAGGATTTAATTCCTGCTCATCTCAAATAGTTGACATTAGAAATCATAAACAAGATCCCGGACAATGCCATAAAATTGTATACAGATGGCAGTAAACTAGACAACCACGCCGGTAGTGGCATCTACATTGAGTACTAGAGAGTACACATTGAGAAAAACTATCTATCAGCCTTCGCAACCCTGATTCAGCTTCAGTCTTCAAAAGTGAGTTAATAGCAATTGAACAGGGACTTGAGGCCATTCTCAATGACAATGATTATGGAGATATCTGGATCTTTTCAGATAGTCGTAGCTCTATACAGCCCCCCACAACTGGACTGCAATTGGTGATAAAACCAGCACTTCTATTCTCCTTAAACTAAAGCTCATCTCCAAGCTCCATGAAGTCTACTTTCAATGGATTCCATCCGATGTAGACATTTTCTGCAACGACCGGGCGGATTAACTGGCCAAGAAGGGCTGTTACTCCGACAATCCTTCCTCTTCAGAACTTACCTTTTTAGAACACCAATGTATTGTAAGTTCTGAGATTTTGAAGGAGTTCAAGATCCCTCCCTACCATGAGTGGTACGCTGGCAAAGAGCCTGGATCTTCATTCGCCCTCAATTGTGACAGATCATCGAAAACTGCAATTTCTAGATTAGCAAGCGGCCACACGAAGAGTCTCTCATTCATTGAGGGCAGGAAAGTCTTCGACGTCTGCTCTGAATGCAAAACACAGCAGGCTTCTCCAGAGCACATCCTGGAATGTCTAGGACTTTGCAAAGAAGATATCTTTGATTCACCTCTTCTTGTCCTCGATTTCCTCCGGGTCAATGGTCTGATGGACCTTGTCTGACTTCGTCAGACATTTGGAGGATTAGTCTCAACTCAACTCAACACGAGAAAATATTATAAATCAATAAAAAAATAAATAACCTTGTCGGACATGATTAGCACTATTACAGCATGAACGAGCACAAAACAGCAGATAAGATTTAAAGTAAGTTGATACATGGATGGAAAGACCTCCGACAAGAGCGTCACTTCTTTTGCATTGCAAAAGGAGTTCCTTCAAAACCTGAAACATGTTGATGCAAATGTCTAAAATTTTGTTCTAATTATTGCTGTAATATTTTTTATTAATTTTATGCGTAAGAATCTCTTTATTTCTTATGATTAGTAGTATATATGTGAAAAAAACCATGTACAATATAAAACTTTTATGGAGCAGAATAACTGCAATGAAAATTGCAGACTACCTTTAAATCGACCTATAGATGTTTTTCAGTAATTAGTAATAATTGTTTAAAGAATTTAAAGGACATTTATTTCGTATCTAAATTTCTTGTGCTCTAGTATTCCGTGATAAACCACATTATCCTAGTTTCTGTAATATTTTTCCGTTATAAATGCATAGTTAAATTAAGAAAAAATAATATAAAGATAATTTGTGGGAATTACTACATGGACATTCGACCATTTTTATTAATCTTTTAAGAAGGTATTTGAGGGTTAAGAGCTGTAAACACTCTATTGACCGTAACTTGAGCAATAATTTCAAATTTAACGTCAAACTAAAGAACATTATCTGTGAAAATATTCAGTACATATTTGGTAAAAATGTAAAAAAAAAAGCAAATATTTTTTTTGAAAATGTTTTGAAGGAATTAAACATTAAGGTGGTTTTCGGGAAGGGAAGAACAAAACTTTAACAACTAAATAAAAAATTGATCAAATTCTTACACAAAAACTCGTATTTAAATGAGGTGTTTACTTTCAAAGAGAAAAACTTTTTACGCAGAAAGCATCTAAGTAAAACAAAAGCCACAAAAACAAAAGCGAAACACATGGGTGGTAACTTTGAAGATGTTGAGTTTGTTTTAAGAACACGATGCAGCAAATTTCATTAAATAAAAAATATCAAATGTTTTGATTTTTCCAAGCTTATTTTCTGTTCAATCTCTGTTTTTATGTTCTTAAATTTAATCATTCGTTATGAGGGAAGATTGAATAAAATATGTTTATCGTGAACTTTTTCATTCATTTGATTTTCAAGCATTATCTTTTTTTATTTTAAAGCAAAGAGGACAGTAAAGTGTCAAGTTTAACAAAGTTTTTAAAATTATTCATTTTTTTTTATTGCAAGGATTATGCATGTAAATGATATACTTTTTTCAGAAAAATTACAAATTTTTATTCAGTAAATTACGATTGCGTAATGCAAGTCGATTACTCTTGATAGAGATTAAAAAAAAATTAAGATAAAGAGAAAAGTGCATGAGTAAAATGAATATCTCACAATTTGATTTTTTTTTTTGTAAAAACAAGGTTCATTGAAATTAATCTTGTTTTTTCATCTGTAAAATGTGCAGTAATAAACTAAAATTAGCAGTAGTATATATTACTATGATGTATTATACTGTAAAAACAACAGTTTAGTTCTTGCAGTATACAAAAAGAAAAAAAATCAAAGAAAAATAGTGTGTGTGTGTGTCTGTAAGAAAGTAAAAAAGTCAAAGTAACCTAAAAATTAATTCACAATTAGTCAAGTTCAGTAGCTACAAATTGCATGACATTAAAAATTTCCCACTTAATCTTTGTTAGTTATTATTCGTGAAAATTAAATCCCTTATCGACTTAGAAATATTCACAAACATATTTTCCCCTCCAATATTAATACCTATCTAGCTTTCGTTTTTTTTTGTTTTTGATCTTTTCACTTTTTTATTTTTTCGAAACGTATTTTGATATGTTTAATTTCTGATGCATCCGACATAATGGTGTAGTAGTTAAAACGCTGGCCCCTCAAGACCAAAGGCACGGGATCAAACTCGACTCCAGTCGGTGGAATTTCAAGATGCATAAAATCAACAGCACCCATATCGTATGATTGCGCAGCATGTAAACGATCCCTCGAGTTCTCGTTTGGCATGGAGTATTTCTCGGCAAAATTTACTTTATAGTGCCGTTTCGCATCGAATGGAGCCAAGATGCCTTCATCTAGCGGGGAAACTGGGCGTCAAAATTCTGGTGGCAATGGCATTCGGCCGATAGTGGTGCTACTTAAAAGAATGGGTGCAGGTCTCAGAAAATGCACAAGGTCTGCAAATGGTTAGTAGCCAAACATAGCCCCGTTTGAAATATACAAACAGACAAAAAAAGTCTGACGTAACAAAATAACATGAAGAAACTTTTATATGTTGAATTAAGGCGATGCACTACTTGATGTCAATTATTATTTAAACGATTGGTAAAAACTACTTATGAAAAAAGCAATAACCATGATGCCTTTCTCAATAGCTTCTCTTTTGTGCGAATTATAATTAAAAAAAGTACAGTTTGAAAAAGTTTATTATTATTTTATTTTCAAGAACAAAGAAAGTTAGCTCAGAAAAAGTTCAATGATGTTGTGCTTGGTGTTAACGATTTCAATTAGGCGGTTTTATACAGAAATATGCGTTTCTATCTTTTAATTAAACTGTCATGTCTGGTCAATAAAAGTGTTATAGCAGTACTACGTTTTTATTCTCAAATATCCCTTCATAACTCTGCAGTAATTAACACCATTATTAAAAATGTCATACCATTATTAAAAATGTCATGTCAGCGTAAGAAATTACCTCAAAAAATGTTAATTCCGCTTCGAATATTATTAGATACCATTTTGAATGTTTAAGTAGATGCAAAACTTATGCGTAGATTAATCTATCGTACATAATATTTTTATTTAACATTATTATTATTATTATTATTATTATTATTATTATTATTATTATTATTATTATTATTATTATTATTATTATTATTATTATTATTATTATTATTATTGTTATTGTTATTATTATTATTATTATTATTATTATTATTATTATTATTATTATTATTATTATTATTATTATTATTATTATTATTATTATTATTATTATTATTATTATTATTAATATTTTTAATCAAGCTATAGTGCAATATCTTCGATGAAAGCAGATTGTGTTTTATTGTTTCACGTGTTCTATGCCTTATTATTTTAAAATAAAAAGGTAAATTAGTTAAAAAAATCAGAAGATATAAAACACAAATGGTAAACTACCAGAAGTTACCACTTAAGAAAATTGTCGCACTCTTATGCGATTTAAAAATCAAAATATAAATACAGATAATAAGATTGCAAAGATAACTAACTAATATTGAAAGGTTTTTTCATGTGTTCATGAATTAAAGCGTAAATAAGTGAAGAAGTTCATTCTATCTGTTATATGAATTAAAAAAAAAAAAAAAAAAAAAACAGAAAAAAAACCTGTTTTTTGCAAATAGAACACGTTCGTTTCTAATCAAACTCCTTTATGTTTATTCCAAACGTTTCTTTACTAAGCATCCAAATCGATACCAATAACTATTCCTAATATATACTCCTTTCTCGCTTACTGCTTGTAATATCTCGGTCCCAGTTTTTCTTACTTAAATATGCTCTTAAGACTGAACGGTCGAAGAAGTTACACTTAATAATGATTGTCCATCGATGTTAGTAAAAATTAGTAATTAGCTGAAAATTGTAGTGTTTTATACGTCTTGTGAGATATATGATTATGTCTTTAAAAGTACAATGTGCTGTATAAACCGCCTATAATATCTGAGTCGCAACTTTTGTTGCTAAAATCTTCTATTGAAATTAAACTGACAAAATGGTTACAGTAACAACTGTCTCTATCGATGTTTTGGTCAAACCTCTTAGTATTTTTAAATCTAAATAAATATAAATGAGAATAGAAAATTCAAAATTTAAAAAAGAAATAATCAGATGGAAAAAATGTAGGGTTTTCAAAACTGACGATACTTTGTGTTTTCCTCAAATAATATAAAAATGAAGCACATGTGTTAGCTTCTTATTCAGTCATAAAGTTTTTATGGGGTTGCAAATATGTACATAAGACATGCAAACAGCTGCATAAACATTTTTCAATATTAGTTCAAAAAATACACATTTGTTTCTATTTTCCCTCTTAAATTCAAATCATACGGGGGAAAATGTACCGGCAATAAAATGTACAAATACTCATAAAGCTTTCCCTTGTACAATTTAAATGAAAAAAAAAACCATGAACTTAATTTATTGTATGTACTATTTTATAGCTTTAATATTCTACTACTGCTCTAATATCCCTAAATTTACATCCAGCATACGTGTATCAGCTCCGGTAAATATTAGTTAATAATTGAAAACTGTTAGTGTTGTATACGATTTGTTAAATATGTTAAAGAGTAATTATTATTTTTGAAAGATGTATACAAGTCTGTAGATAAGGAAATCGGATCATTAAATTGATATGAAAAATCTTGAAATATCTCTACGGGAGGAATCTACTTATATTAAAAACTGAGTATCTTTCTATCTTTCTTTCTAACTATCTTTCTTTCTATCTATCTATGTCACGCTTCTTTCTCCTGAACGCCAATGAACTGAAAGTCGAACCAGGTACCGATAGGTAGGTAATTTTTCAGGCTTCATTGGTTTCAATTTATATAATTATACGATTTTAATTAGCGAAGATATCAATTAATAAGTAGTCAAATTTAAAGCGATTAAGCCTAATAAATTATTAAATATGAAATTCATTGTTGAAACGTGGTTGCTATGAAACAGTGATAACAATGATAATGAGAATTTTGAATAAAGGCTTAGCTAAATGAAACACGAAACTCATAAGCGGGCCACTTACGTAATATTTTTATCGCTAGCTACTTGTAATATTATGAAACATTGATTTGTTGAAAAGCCATCTACTTATATTAAAAACTGAGTATCTTTCTAACTTTCTTTCTAACTATCTTTCTTTCTATATCACGCTTCTTTCTCCTGAACGCCAATGAGCTGAAAGTCGAACCAGGTACCGATAGATAGGTAATTTTTCAGGCTTCATTGCTTTCAATTTATATAATTATACGATTTTAATTAGCGAAGATAGCAATTAATAAGTAGATTGAAAAGCCATCTACTTCTATTAAAAACTGAGTATCTATGTCTGCTTTTTTCTTTTAAGAGAGCTGAACTTACTGAAACTTTCCTCGCCATCTTGAAGGAGCGAAGCATCTCAATAATTCGAATGATTTTTTTATATAGGAAAAAAGTAAAGGCGTGAAGCGCCTGTTAGCGAGCAGCCTTGGCGGGGAGTAGTTTCTTGAAATTTTCCTCACTACTTTCAGGGCACGAATTTATTAAAGTGCCCGTGCAACGCCGAGCCACGTGCGTGGTATGTCTTGAAATCGAATGAACATTAAATTATATCAAATAATATAACTTCAGAATGAGGAAAAAGTTAGAGAAGGGGGACGTTATGCATCAATATGCCGTAGGAAGCTAATCTAGCTGCCCTGGCAGCTAGTGGTTTTATATTTCTTGAAATGGTGTGAATGACCTTTATACATACATGGTGTGTATTTTAAGTAAGGAGAATAAGTTCACAAAAAATAATTTAGTAAAGATGCAACACATTTTTAGTAGTCTTCAAAATATACTCCTTAAGCATCTTCACACTTCTACAGGAGACATTTCCACGCTTCGTGCGCCTCCTGGAAGGCACCAACCGAAACATCCTTCAGAGCATGCGTGCAAGCCCTTTTGACATCATCTAAGGTCCCAATAGTGACTCTCCCTTTTCAAGAACATCCTTTAAACAAACTTTGGTATAAAGCAGTGAGTAACTGCCCCTAAGCAAGGGCTAAGGCAAGAACATGCAATACACCGCCAACTCGGCTATTTCGATCCATGAACTGCGGTTTCGTGCTTATTATGCACTCATCAGCATGGAATATGAAACTAGCTAGTTGGAGGCAAAAATCCTCTTATAGAGCAAAGAGAGCGAAAAAAACTGGTAGCTAATGTGAAAATAGAACACCAGCGAGCGACTGCACTTGGTACGGTACAACTCGTAAATTTTAAGGCAGAGCTTAATAAGCACGAAACTGCAGTCCATGGATCGAAATAGCTGAGTTGGCGGTGTATTGCATCTTTCTTCTGATTGCTTGAAAAACGACATGTTGAGCAAGATTCAACCCTTTATGTCCCAAATTAATTTAGCAATGCATTTTTATGTATATTTTTTGGTTGTTTTAGCTGAAAATATACCAAAATACATATATAAAGAATATACGAATTTTGACAACCAGTAGGGTTTAAGGCTCCCTACGCCTTAGGGCCCGTAAAAGTACTATTTCCAATCGCAGGTTACATCGGTCAACCTCTCTGCAAAGTACAAGGAGTTTTTCCTTCAAGTACTAGCTCCAGTAGCATACTTCGTTTTTTAAACGTTGTAAAATAGTTATTAATGTTGTGACAACCGCTTAAAAACATTTATAAAACGTTTAAAGGTTATTTGTCCTACCTGGGAGCATGATTCTAGCCATTTAGGATACATAATACTAATTTATTATAAGCGGTACTTCTGAGTCCCGTCGGGGTATAAAGGGTCAAGGAAGGAGCAGAAAAGAGGCTTTACATAATTATTATGCGTTTCTCCATCCCAGTCACGCTGCCAATTAATGTTAAGGCAGTCTGTAACGTTACTTTTAATATCTTCATAAGGTACGAGATTTTCAGCATAAGAACTTGCCGCCTTGGCAGTTGTATCGGCTGCCCCATTTCCGGTAATGCCTACATGGCCGGGTATCCAACAAAAAATAATTTCGAAATTGTTGCCTTTTAGACTATTGTATACGTGGAAAGATTGAATAACTAATTGGGGACTATTGTTGTTGCAGTTAATGAGAGCGTCAATTGAGCTCTTCGAGTCTGTGTATAATATCCATTTTTTAGCCTACTTTCCCGTTAAAAAAAAAAGAAAGACGAAAAAAGTATTAAAAGTGGCTTAATGCATCTAAAAAATATCGCCAAGTCCAAAAAATATCGCCAAGTGAAAAAAAAATATCGCCAAGTCCGAAAAATATCGCCAAGTGAAAAAAAATATCGCCAAGTCCAAAAAATATCGCCAAGTTAAAAAAATAAAAAGGTAAAATGAATATCGAAAAATTAAAAATTTGAAAGTAGGGTATTGAGATGGGGAATTTGTGTGTCTGTCGATCGGTCGGTCTGTCGGTCTGTCTGTCCCCCCCTAATAACTTTTGAATGAACATTCCGATTTGGACAAACTTTTTTTTTTTTTTTTGGAAAGATCTCGGCGAGTACAGCTCATTCCCATATTTGATTTTTCGATTTGAACAATTTTTGGTGCAACTTTAAACCGTTCAAACAACCTGGCCCGCGATATTAACTTTTTAGTTAACAGTCCGATTTGAACACACTTTTTTTTGTTCGAAAGATCTTTTCAAGGGTACTTCATTCCCGTATCTACATTTTCGATTTAAACAATTTTTCGTTCAACATTGAACCGTTCAAACAAGCTGTCACCCCCTATTAACTTTTGAGTGAACAGTCTGATTTAAACATTTTTTTTTTGTTCAAAGCATTTCCGCAAGGACACTTAATTACCGTATTTAAATTTTAAATTTGAACATTTTTGGTTCAACATTGAACCGTTCAAGCAACCTTTTCCCACCTAATAACTTTTAAGTGAACCGTCCGAATTGAATAAACTTTTTTTGTTCGAAAGATCTCGTAGAGACTCATTCCCATATTTCACTTTTCAATTTGAACCATTTTTCGTTCAATGATGAACAGTTCAGAAAAAAATTTAACATGAGCGCCTACTGGAAAATTTAAATTGAATGTTGATTCTGAACTTCAAGGCGGATTTCCTTCAAACTAACTTTGTAAGAAAATGATTTTGATAAATAATGTATTGTAAAGTACTTTTCTGAATAATCTTCTGTGAGGACTCTGATTCCGACTCCGACTCCGCAAACACGGCGGAAATGAAGGCTCAGAAAAAAATGACTGACTGGGCAGACGATTTTTTGTTTATTTATTTATTTATTTTGTTTAATTTATTATTATTATGATTTTTTTTTTTGGCAGCCGATATTTTTTTTTTTTTTTTGCTAACAAAAATTTTTCATTCACGAGAGCATTTTATTTTTTATTTATATTTAACAACTGGCAACGGATTAAAAATGAAATTCAAGACATTTTATTAACGAACGAGTTTTTTTTTTCTTTCTTTGATAAAATGTGTTTTGAAGTTCTTTGTACTTTTATTTTATTTTTTTTTCTTTTGAAAACGATTGTGGAATTTTTCTACGGAAGAACTATAACAGTTACATTCTTTAAAAGGTGCGACAAAACTTAATTGACTCGTTTATTTAATTTTTACGTGTATATTTCATTTGATGAGAGGGGTATATTTTGCTTTTAGAAATCAGCTTTAAGTGCTATAGAGGTATGTTTGACATAATTTTCAGTTTCAGATAATCAAGAGAATATTGATCAGATGCTACAATGCCGATGTCGGTGTACGGGAAAGTAGGCTCGTTTAGTTCTTGACAGAACTTCTTGTTATAATTTGATTTTATGTACTGTATTATTTACTTAAAAATGTTAATGATCTTTTAACAGTGTAGAACGCTAATGAATAAGAACAAAGTAAGAGGATTTAGATGAGTCTAATTTTCATGTGAAGCAGAATATTATTAGCTGTTTTTTAAAGATTCTAATGTTTACCTTTGTATAAAAAGCAAATCTAAAAATAATATCTATCATAATAAATACAACAAACTGAAAAATTGCATTTTGCCGCTTATTCTTCCGTCGATCTTTATGGAGGGAAGGGGTTATCCCAGGGAATTGCTTTATTTTAAATAGTCAAGAAATACTTTTAAGAAAACTCAGCCTATTAAAAATTTCTGAAATGTACCGGGTTTTTTTAGAAAAATAAAATAGGGGGCATATAGTTAAAACGTTTTTAGATTAATGTTTGACCATTTCAATAACAATTTAAAAAAGGTTTGACTAAACAGGTATGGATTGAAAAAAATTGTTTCTTATAAATTAGCAATAATAACGCAGAAAAATACAAGCCTAAAAAATTACATAAATCATCGAGTTTAGATGAAGTTATTTACAGCACGAATAAGTTATAGAAAAACACAAGATGACGGAGAGAAAAAATAATAATAATACTAACACAATGCTAAAAATATTATAACGCATAAGTCTTTCTACGCGTCGGAAATTAAAAACGGGAAGTTGGTCTCAAAAAAAGAACTAACTTAATAACGCAGTAAAAAGAAAATCTCGATGATTTATGAATAGCTTCGCTGTTGAAAAAACGCAGGGAGGTAACAAAATGTTACAGCGCGGCACAGGAAATGGATTTTAAATCTTAATTATTATGTTCAGTATATTTATGCGACTAAAACAAGTTTTATACCATTTTTCCCCTGAAAGTTTTTTTTTTTTTCAGAACTAAACCTTCTAAAATATTTGCTAAAGGATGGAAAAACCATATTACTATCAACGTTAAGTCATTCCATTTGATGTAGAATAATAAAGTATTTTTATCATTTCATATCGTGGGGGGGGGGGGGGGATCATAGCGTTTAAAAGTAGACAAATTCTCGAAATTGTTTGCTAAAATATAGGATGTTGCTTGTTAAATGTTGCTAAAATCAGTACTGACGAAACTTAAAATTTAATGTTTGGTATTTAAATAAAACTAGCTCTTGAACAAGACTAAGAGTAACATTACAAAAAGTACAAGTCTTTTAGACGTAGAGGAATCTGCAGAATTTTAAAAATGTCATTAATCAGCGTGAAACGTTGCATTAAAATGTAAAACTAAAGTATGAGGAGCAAAAACGGAAACATTTATTTCCCCTATGGGATTTTTTTTTCCTCCAGTTGGACGTATTTATGATAATTCCCCCGACTAGTTCATAATTTCAAACTGCATAATCAAACATGTACAGTACAGAGACAAGAACAGATATTTTTTTTTCTTTTGCTTTAGAAGCATCTTTCTTTTTCTTTGATTACAATCCTCATTCTCCTCATGCCATCTGATCAATAACAAATGCTTCAATCAAGGAGAACAAATTGCTACATTGGATAAAGCTTAACTTACATTTCTTATATGAGAAACCGCCATCATATTAATGCGTGTGGGATTAACGAAAGAAATAGCAACAGCTGTGTAATTTGATCTACCATAGAAAGGCAATTTCGTCCGTAAAAACCAGTCAAAATAACTTGCTACAAATGATATCTATTATTTTTGTTGCGTTATTTATAAATAACTCTAGTACAAAAAAGTAAAAATAATGGTTTCCTTTAAATGCACGGTATATTTGTAATATACCCTATACTAATAATATTACCCTACTATATTCGTAATGTTATTACTTGAGTTGTTTACCTGGTAAAAATTTAAAATACATGTAAGGATTGCAATAAAGGATATACAGATTGAAAAAATGTGATTAAAAAATTAATTTGAATGTGGACATTTTGAATTCAAATTACGTTTTGTAAACTATGGGTTGCGATAGAACCGTATTCGTTAGGTTTATTGTTTCTACGAATAGCCTATGTCTGCTGGAATCGTCTTTTTTTATACCTAACCATAATAGATAGCTGTTTACAAAATGTGTAACGTTATGCTTGCTTATGTTCAAACTGGAGATTAATTTGTTAATAAAATTAAATTTATTAATAATATAAACTTCATATTTCCTGTTATGTTAAATTATTTTTCACAACAATTAAAATCAAAATTAAACATTAAAAGAACGTCAGTGACGGGCAAGTGAAAGCAATAAGCAATTGGGATTATTTAAAGAATTTGATTGCAGTTGCTTTCAAAAACTTTATTAAACCCGAAAATCAGAATTAAGTTGGTTTAAGTTTTAAACCTATCTGACTTAAAACGCTCACACAAAATATTGTACAAAATGCTGAAAGATATTCATGGAATACGGAATGAAAACATCACTTACAACGTTTGTGCCGAATACTAAAACTTCACGAAATTCCATTTTTAAAAATTTATTATTAAATATCTTTCAACATGTTTTAAATGACCTGAGTTTAAAATTAACTCCTTATTAATTCTGTATTAGTGTCTGTTACGGGTAAAAAGAAACATTATCTCCATGTTTCAGCTTTCTTCTGGATAAATTGAGAAATGAAGCTTTGTACATCGTGTCCGAAATCGTACTTTCTAAAGTTACTGGGTATATTGGAGTAGTAGGTAACTCGGTATGAAAACTTTGATTTTATGACTGTTTCTTAACAAATGAAATCATATTTCTTTCTTACACTAGAGTTTTTCATTTACCCTAGAGATATTGGGGGAGAGGGAATCACTTCATTTAGTTTCCGATTAGGGAGATTTTGTCCGTGAAAACTAGTCGAAATAACTTGCTTAAAAGTAATGCCTGTCATTTTGCGTCGTTATATCTGCATAAGGTACACCTACCAGTGAACAAACACTTCCAGTGAATAAACACTTGGTTTTTTTTTCTTGAAAAATGAAAGTTTTAAGAAATTTTCATAGGTGAATGGTCAGAAGTAACTTTTTTCAACACATTAACAGAAAGGAAATGACTAGAAAATGCTGCATTTGTTCACTGGTAGGGGTGTTCATTCACTGGGTTTGGGCACATTTTTTCGTTTTAATCCCCCATGAGAGAGAAAGAGAGATAGAGAACTGTACTGCAGTTGTTTTCAAAAACGTAAGTCAAATTATTTGCTTACTTTTAAAGCTTATATGACTTAAAATGCCTGCACAATCATTAGTCAAGATTTTGAAAGCTATTTATGGAAAATAAAGCATCATTTACTACTTTTGTACTGAATAGAGAATTTAAATGTAACAACTTTACATTATTTCTTGCCTTCTGAACGGATTGAGAGATAAAATTTTGTGCATTGTGTGGCCAAGACTAAATTCTCTTAAAGTAAGTGGGTTGAAAAATTTGATTTTACGTCGATAGGTTAGAGAATAAAATCGTTTTTTTTTTGCCCCAGCATTTTTTCGTTTACCCCAACGACTACGAGGTGAATGGAAACACTCCATTAATTTTCCCATTCGGGTGATGTGGGTAAATAACTGTCAGACTCAGAATTAGTTTAGACGCAATTTACACACCAACAATATTCAAACTGTGACTCGTAGGTCGAGTACGTCCCACTGAATCGTCCAAAAGTAATCGAACATCACTTACAGAGTAACAAGCAAAGAATTTAACTGTGCGTCCAGTACATATGAAATACGATCAAAGGTACAATTTTAAGGAACATTTAATCTTACAAATAGAGTGGAAAAAGGAAAAACTCGCTTCCCATTTACCTTAGAGTGCACAACTCTGTACCTCAGAACCAGAACGACGTAAGTCCAAAAATGGCGATTTTTACTTTGTCACTGCATTGCATGGATAATCACATTCTGTATCGTACCCTGAGAACGCCGTTCTCTATAAGAAATTCCTTCACTGTTATTTAGCAGCATTAAAAGAGCACGAGCCCTGTGTTTTGCATGCATCCGACAAACGTTTTCGCCTTCTACTGAAAGTTAATCTGGTTCTGAGAAACAGAACTTATGGAGTAAATGGAAACACCAAAATTTCGCCCCAAAAATAATTGGGAAGGTGAAACTCATCACAAAACTCTTTTATCTTTCACGTGACAAGCAAAAGTAGTTGAAACCAGCTACTTTGCATTTGTCGGTCTGCTGTCGAAAAAATGTCACTAGATTAAAAAACAAATTTTTTCACCGTGTTATCTTTCAACAATGATAATGTCAACACAATAGTTTGGAAATCCGCAAAACTCTCAGAAGATCTTCTAAATGCCACCAAAAATTTTCTCATCAATAGTTTGGTCTCAAAAATTACCACAAGTGAGGGAATAGTTTTTGTTTTCATTTATAAATGCTTCTCTTTATCCCTACTTCTTTAAAATGTTTTCATTTTGTTTTATTCCTCTATTGTATTATAAGTATGTGTTTATTGTAAAGTAAAATGTCTAAAAGAGTTACTAAAAAAAATCTTCAAAAATGTATTGAAAACCACATAATTTAAAATAATGCTTTCATTACGGCATGAAACATAAATATTCTTAAGCTTGCGTGGAAAATAAATATGCCAATTAACTCATGAAAACCAATCTTCCAAAACTTCCAACTGACAATCTGCTCAAGTATTCAGAAATATTAATTTAGTATATCTATAACATAATTTTACTACATTAAAAGCAGTGTCATTAAACATACTTCTAGCACAATGTCTCCGAGATATTATAGCAGCAGAATGGTGTGGCCATTCATTAAAGTTGTTGAGAATAATATTTCTTACATCTTAGCGATTTTAACTACTTAAAAGATCATTTCTCTTGCAAGGAGAGGCTTCAAGAACATCTTACAAACTATTAAAATGAGCTTATTGGCAGTCAAATTGAATAGAATCATTTTTAAGAATGTAAATAAGTGAGATACAGAAGTTTCTTCAATAAAAATTTCTCCCATTTATTGAACGCATTGCCAATTACAGTAAGCTGCCGGTAATCATAGGCGTAACTAAACTTTTTCGCCTGAGACAAAAGACTGGAATCGGGTTTTCTATACAAGAAGAAGGTCAGCTTGTTTAGGTTAAGATTAATTACTAAAATTCCTTAGGCGCATTAAATTTAAATCTGTGATATTGGAGCCTTAGTTTAAAATGCGAAAAGCGTAATCTTTAGCAAAGTCTGTGAGAAAATATGTCAAAGTAATCTTTTAGTGACGTATTAACTAGATTCCTTATGTATGGTAATATAATAAAAATGTATGTAAAATCTAAACATAAAAATATAGAAAGCGTATCACGATAATATTTCATTTTCTAGCAAAATAAAATGGTTTTGCTTCATACTTAATCTATATGTATCTAATGTATATAAACTGCATCAAAAGTTTCCTTAAAATTAATTTAATCATGTGATTTTGGAACCGTTTTTTAAAAAAGCTCGATTTTAGCCCCACTTTCCCTCACCTGACCCTAGAGAAGGAAGAAACTGACGCGTACCATTTTTGTGAGTTTAGAGATATTGTGGTGATCTGACAAGTTGTGCAAAAGAGGGAATAATTCTTTAACCAACTGAGGTCAAAAAAGAGACAACATGATAGTAAAACATTTTAAATTTATCGTCTGCAAAACATATTTTACTTCATTATTAATTTATTTCAATATAAATTGCAGTAAATGGCTTGAGTGAACGAATTTAGCTTTTAATTTATCGTTTGCTGATTATATTTGTCGATTTTTATTGTTTTCATTATCATTGTGAAGAATAATACACGAAATTTCAATAACTAAAACTTAAAATTTTTAAGATCAGTTGAGTTTAAAAGAAAAAAGTGCTCCAAATATATTTTTGTAATGTGATTATTTATTGTTGGACTGTAATTTGCAGCAGCAATTGCATTTAATAACTAATAAAAGACAATATTAAAAGTTAACTTTTGGCAACTTTTTTACAATTTGGCATTCAATTCTATTTCAGTGTATTTACTTGTATCGTATTGCGATATTGCAACGTTCTTTCTAAAGTGTATCATTTCAGAAAATGTATTATTTTGTTCTTGAAGTTAGGAAAGGAAACTTTCTTCATCTTTTAAACTTTGGTAAGATTTCTGTTGGTTTATGTGAGCAACAAATTTGTTCTTATTTTCTCTTTTGGCTTATTTTTGTACACCTTCCCTTGGGGTTGCATTCGAATGTTCCCAAGGGGGTGTTTTACCGCTGTAAATCAGTGTTAATTTCAATGCAGACAAAAGTGATATGAATTGGCGCGACAACTTGGCGATATATCGCCAAGTTTTTGGTCGTTAAGTGTTTGACTCCAATTTGGCGCCATATCGTCAAGTTGACGACAAATTTGGCGCAATTTTTTTTTTTTTTTGATTTAGGTTCAATTTGGTTCAATATTTAGGAGATTAATCATTGTAAAACATTTTTTTGCATTGTTTCGTGGCAAACTAGGGATGTAAATGTTTGAATTGATATATTGCTTACTCCAAGCACTATTTTAGCACTTAAGGCATCTACTAAGAAATTAACACGTAAAAGGAATTAGTGTCGGATTCCATACCAAATTTTTATATCATACTTTAAAGGAGTTATAGTTGAATTATAACTAAAATAGAGTATTTTTTCTGCTATATCAATTTTTTACAAATAAACTTTTAATTTTATACCACGGGCAAAGCCGTGCGGGTACTGCTAGTAGCTATAAAAAGATGACGGGCTCTGTTTGTGTGTTTGTAACCGATGGCTAGAAGCCCCCACAGCACCTAGACCTGAAACTTGGCACACAATTCGAACGTATCCCCGTGATCTACGCTTCGAAGTCCGAATTCTAAATTTACAATTTGTTGTTTTTAAACTAATTAATTAATCTCATTTTTGGTGTATCCCGCATAGTTGCGTGGGGGAAAACTTTCAACAACCCCCTAACATTATGCATAGCTGGAAAGGGTTTTTTTTTTCTTAAAAATAACAATTTTGGCAGTTTCTCTCCGTTAATTAGAGCAGGAGATATTAATCACTCAAATTTAGTCAATTTTCAAGGCTTGACTCTATACACAAAACTAAGATACTAGGTTCATTTTCCAGACAGACTGCTCTTTCGTCCCTGAAGTTACATCGTGGTTTAAATTTGCGTATAGTGTTAAGCTTTGAAAATTGACTAAATTTGAGTAATTAATATCTCCTGTTACTTATTTAACTTCAGGTCTTTTTGATTTATTTGGCGAATTGATTTAAACTTTAACATTGCTTTTAGTGGGATTTAAAAGGTTGTGAAGCACATTTGAATTAAAGAATAAAATTATTTTATTTCAGGGGGTTGAAGTGAACTGAAATCTATTCAGTTAACTTCCTTTACATTTATTGCACGGGCATCGCCGTGCGGGTACTGTTAGCAAATAAATAAAAGTGTAGAAATATGTGCAAAAATATCTATATATATATATATATATATATATATATATATATATATATATATATATATATATATATATATATATATATATATATATATATATATATATATATATATATATTTGCTTTTAGTATTGCATTTGACATGGGTAGAATGAATTATACTATTAGTTTTTATAGATTAATTAATAACACAAGATGCTTTTTCTAAAATAACTGTTAAAGGGTGCATTTCTTCGCTAAAATTTTACAATATAGGTTATTGAAACGAGCTTCAATGCATAAAGAAGGCATTATTTCAGAAATTAAAATACTCAATTTTATTTTTACTTTACTTTTCTTGATACTAATGTGCACACAAATACCAAAAAATTGTTAAAGAAAGTACTATCCTTTACTAGTATATACTAACAGTGTTGATGCATAAGATATTAATTAACATTTCTGAATGGAATTATTCTTATCTTTCATGCCCCAAATATCTTAATGTATATTGCATTAAAACTTTGTAAAATCAAAAAAGTCTTTGCATAGTTTAAAGAACATGAAAAGTAATTATAATCTTATAAAATATTACACAGACCATGAGGTCAGAAAATCAATTTTTAGAAAAAAAAATATAAGTAATTAAACTTGATTATTATTTTTTTCCGTGTTTTTCAGGAAAAAATCATTTTGCATTTTGAAGGATGTTGTAATTAAGTAAATTTAATTAATCTTCCTTTACAGTATTTGAACGTTTGCGAAGAAAATTTTACGTTTTATGTTGCCTCAAGATCATTTACCAATTCGAATTTATGCATATTTCTGGAAACAGCGGTACGGTTTTCCATCGAAAACTGAGAGTTAAAAGATATTTGCAACTTTAAACGGAATTTTCAAGCCTGCATATTCATTTTAGCTAATGATAAATACTCGGCAGTAGTTTATATTTCCATGGCACGTCTAGAATTGGTAATATATTGTGCTTCTTAATTTATGTTTTCAAAATTTGCAAGATAAATTAATCTAAGTGAGTAAGTGATGTCAACGGTAAAGCCACGTTTCTGTGTTTGAAGTAAATAAATTACCTCGAAAAGTCTGAAGCCAAGCTACTGACTCTTGTTTACGTAATTTCAATTTAAAGAATATAGTTAAGAGAATTGCTTACTCAGCGAAGTAGTTTGCCTACATTGTAAAAACTAAAAGGAAAATAAAAATGAATATAATCATATGGGAATTCTGTTACCAATTGTTTATCAAGTCAATAGTGCTAAAAATATCTGGGAAGCAGTAAAGTTGTAAAGTTTAAGAAATATAAATATAGGTACCTTTGTGCTTAAAAAATAAAAGCAAACTAAATAACGTTGAAAGCACATTGCAGAAAAAGAAATGTTGTTTTCACAGTATTATACTGGCAGCCGAAGTTCCAATTTAAAACTGTAAAATGCACAGTAATAAACTGTAAAACTAGCAATTTTACAGTTTTTTACTGTAAAGTTAGAAATTTTACACTTTATTGCTGTAAAATTGCTGTATTATATTTTAAAAACCGCAGCATAATACTGGCAGCAGAGGTTCCCGTTTAAAACTATAAACTGCACGATAATAAACTGAAATTAGCAATATTACAGTTTATTACTGTAAAATGAGCAATTTTTTTTACTATAAAATTAACTATATTATACGGTTCGGGGACAAAATGTAGCTGCCGAAATGTCGCCGGCGAAAATATCGCGGGCCAAAATGTCGCCGGTCAAAAATGTCGCCGGGCCAACATGTCGCTGGACAAAATGTCGCGGGGCAAAATGTCGCCGGTCCAAAATGTCGCCTGCCTAAAATGTCGCCGGTCAAAAATGTTGCCTGCCCAATATATGGCCGTTGCACACTAACTCTAAGTGCATAGTACAGATTGAATGTAGCCAGTAATTCATAAATTCAATGCAGCTTAATTATGCAGCTCAATTTTACTAATAAGCTTATTACGATATGATAAACACACCTGTTTAGTAACTTTTTTTAAACGTAGCAGTTTAGAAAATTAGCTTAATTTATTAACAAAAATGTACTTAAATTGATTTCTTCTAAAGCTTGAATTATTTCAGTACCGAAATAATGACATAGTTTTTTCAGGGCTGTACTTAGGGCCAGGGACGCTAAATTTCTTCCTTTTTAATACGCTTCTATTAGTTTCACATGTGAGTTTGTTTGTTTGCTTGTTTATATGTATGTAACTCTGAATAAAGGATAAAATTCACGTTGTTTACAAACGTACAAGTAATATATTTAATACCATTATTAATACTAAAGGCTAAACTATATTACATGTTGATGTATAATAAGTGCATTTGCCATTAATTTTGAGTTGGGCATCGATCATCCACAAAATGCATATTATAAGTGCATGTAAACTTAGCGGATATTCAATAGTTTTGAGAATCTTCTTTTGAATTAGATTTACTCTAAAAGCGTACTTTTTAGTTTTTTTAAAACTATGTTTAGGATTATTTCTTCTTCACACAAAGAAATTAGACAAATAATAATACATAGAAATTAACCGCGCAGCCGGCAATTTTCTTCTAGAACATTTTCTTTCAGAGTAGGTTGGGGACGCTTGGAATTAAATTATGGAGGCATTGGAGAACAGAACAGGGCACGCTCGTTCATGGATTCATTGCTTTCTTAGGAGAAATGTCAAGAGGAAAAATGGTATCATATTCAACTCTTTATTTAAATACTGATTGTAACGAAGGTACAGTGCCATGTTTAAACTGATTAACGCCAGAAATGAATATGCATCTCGCCCTTTATAAGACCATTTTACAAGCAAAATTTTGTCTGAATACTTGCATTACTTCTTGATATACATAACTCACAAATAATGAAAAATAAAAAGTTCAATTGCTTCTTCGATGCTGTGACGTATCTTCTGAATTCTTCCTATGGGCCAATTTTTTATTTGATTTCGTCGATTCGATTTTTTATTTGATTTGAACCTTCTTCGGGATAGTAATCACGCTATGCTGAAAACGTTCCATTACATACTTGTATGTAAAAACTCCCTTGGAAGAACTAGCGGCAAAAACCAATCAGTACTGAATCACATATTGGTACATGTATGCACTAAGTTTCATTCTAATTCATGCAGTAAGTTTTGAGGTAGAGTCGCCCCCCAAAAATGGGTCATGCAGATACACACTTACACATTTTCCTTTAAGCAAATAAACGATAAAATTGAATTCAGCACACGTCAGAACTTGTAAATTCTTCCAAATTGACAATTTTTCACTGATCCAATACTTTCTTTTACACATTATATGTAGAAGAAAATAAAAGCACTTCTAATATTAGATAATATAGACTTGCTTTCCATCATGCAAGACATTTTAACAAAAACCAAGTTTCAAGCATTGTATATCTGTCTTATTCATTTCATTGTTCTTCAACTTCTTCTTTTTAAACACTTAAATTTTCTTTTCGATATTAATTAAACTTGGCTTGGGTTGCTAATCTATTCGTTTTTAAGTTGGTAGATTGCGAGTCAAGGTGAAATAAGCTATTGTAAATAACGAACGTACGCTTGTTTGAAAACTATTTGTTTCTTGGAAAACGCTCGAAACAGTTACAAGCAGAAAGGGTAAATTTTTTTCAGTATTTTTCGAAAATTTTAGTCCATAGTATTGTTAACGCACACGTTCATCAGCAGCAATTAACAATCTTTTGCTAATTTGGTGATAAAAAGCATTTTCATATGTTTTAATTTTTGGTTTAAACTGTATCAATATTAGACCTTCTACATTTTTGTCTGACGACATTTGGACTGGGGACATTTTGGACCGGCGATATTTTGGGCCGGCGAAATTTTAGACCTGAGACATTTTGGACCTGCGACATTTTGAACCGGCGACATTTTGAACCGGCGACATTTTGTACCGGCTACATTTTGGCCAGCGACATTTACTACCGGCGACATTTTTGCCGCGTAATTTCGGACCGCGATATTTCGGCCGCGACATTTTGGGCGTTTACCGTATTATACTGTAAAAACAACACTCATTTTTTAACCGACGAAAAAACGGAGGAGGTTTTCTGGTCGACCGGTATATATTTTTTTTATGTATGACCACGCATAACTTTTTACTGAATAGGCCGATTTTGATAAATTTTTTTTTGTTGGAAAGGGTACACCTTCCTGGTGGTCCCATGGTCCCATGATGCGGGGTTTGAGTTTTAAAATTAGTGACGCACTAATGAATCGGCGGTAAATGGTTATTTTACGGATTAACCTGTAGGCCAGTTTTAGCCGCATAATCGGGTGAAAAACTAGTAATTTAAAAATGTTTTAATTAAATCAGCATTGAAATAAATCCTAAAAAGAAAAAAAATGTTTTTAGTGGCAATCGCTTAAAATTTCAGACGCTTTAATAAAGTGAGATGAAACGTCACGATGGCAACATGACGCTGTTCCGGGTATATATTTACACTGAAAAGAATGAAATAAAAATAAAATTTTATGAAAAAAAGTAAAACCGACTTCAAAAACGCAGCTGAAAATTGCTCTAAAAAGTAAAAAATAAATTTATTCTTTGAACATCATCGATACTAATTTTAAACATGAGTTTTGAAGTCGGTGTCGAAACAGTTAATAAAATCATTCGTAACCATTCTTCGGTTACAGTTTCATAATAAAAATAACAAAAATGTTTCATTCTCAATTTCAAGTGTTTTTTGAAGGGAAAAATCAATCAAATGGTACATTCAATGGGTAAGAATGATTTTATTAACTGTTTCGACACCGACTTCAAAATTCATGTTTAAAAGTAGTATCGATGATGTTCAAAGAATAAATTTATTTTTTACTTTTTAGAGCAATTTTCAGCTGCGTTTTTGAAGTCGGTTTTACTTTTTTTCATAAAATTTTATTACAGTGCACATATACACTGAAGTGACAAAAGTCATGGGATACCTCTTAATATCGTGTCGGCCCTCCTTTTGCCCGGCGAAGTGCAACAACTCGACGTGGCATGGACTCAACAAGTCGTTGGAAGTCTTCTGCAGGAATATTGAGCCATGCTGTCTCGATAGACGTCCATAATTGTGAAAGCGTTGATGGGGCAGGATTTTGGGCACGAACAGACCTCTCGATGGTGTCCCATAAATGCTCAATGGGATTCATGTCGGGCGATCTAGGTGGCCAAATCATTCGTTGGAATTGTCCAGAATTTTCTTCAAACCAATTGCGAACAGTTGTGGCCCGGTGACATTGCGCATTGTCATCCATAAAAATCCCATCGTTGTTTGGGTACATGAAGTCCATGAATGGCTGCAAGTGATCTCCAAGTAGCTGCACATAAGCATTTCCAGTCAATGTTCGGTCCAGTCGCACTAGAGGACCAAGTCCATGCCATGAAAAAACAGCCCACACCATTACGGAGCCACCACCAGCTTGAACAGTGCCTTGCTGACAGTTTGGGTCCATGGCTTCGTGGGGTCTGCGCCACACTCGAACCCTACCATCGGCTCTTACCAGCTGAAATCGTGACTCATCGGACCAGGCCACGGTTTTCCATTCATCTAGGGACCAACCGATATGCTCACGTGCCCACGAGAGTCGCTGCAAGCGATGTCGTTCTGTCAGTAAAGGCACTCGAGTCGGTCTTCTGCTGGAATAGCCCAAGAAATCCAAATTTCTCCGCACAGTTCTAGCAGACACGTCCATTGTACGTCCCACATTGATTTCTACGGTGATTTGACGCAGTGTTGCTTGTCTGTTAGAATTTACGACTCTTTGCAGACGTCGCCGGTCTCGATCTTTAAGTGCAGGCGGTCGACCACTGCGCTGTCCATGGTGGGATGTTATGCCTGAAATTTCATACTCTCGGCACACTCTTGACACAGTGGATCTGGGAATGTTGAATTCTCTAACGATTTCCGAAATGGCATGACCCATGCGTCTAGCTCCAACTAACATTCCGCGTTCAAAGTCTGTTAATTCACGTCGTGCGGTCATCATCACGTTAAAACCTCTTCACATGAATAACTTGAACAGAAATGAAAGCTCTGTAAAAGCCCTGCGCATTTATACCTGTTCTATGCGATGCTACTGCCATCTGAAAATTTGCATATTGCTATCCCATGACTTTTGTCACTTCAGTGTATGTTAAGGAATACTGCTGACATGCTTTCTGATATGCTTTTGTCGGAAGTCTTTGCATCGATAAGCTTACACTTTGTGAATTGAAAGTGGTGCTCCTTGTAACGCCGAAACACGTGTCTTCAGTGCCCCTGAGCATTTATACTTTATAGGTTGTTTTATTTGCTTTCATTGTTAAATCTAGTTACTACGTGTTACTTTTATTGCTATATTCCGCATAGTTTTATTATTATGTGCTGAATATTCATCATGAAAAACATAAAAATGTGCACCGTGAAATCTTAAATGTCATAGAATCATCTTCAGAAGAAAAATATTTTGCATTAAACAATTAAAAAACAAAATTTGCCATTTCATTAGATTTTAAGAATGATTACGTTTAAAAATTAAATAGGGTTTTTTCGGGTAAGTAGGCCACTAGGGTAAGTGAGCCACCCCCCTTAAAACTGAATGCGCATATGATTTTTGTACTTTTTTGTACTGATAATGTTATATTTCATCACAATGATTTGTTTTGCATACATTTGGGTTTCATGGAACTTTTTTCTGGATCATATAATTTATGTCAAAAAAATTTTCATTTTTTTTTTTTTTTTTTTTGCGAGTTTAAGCGACATTTTTCAAAGAAGTGTTTCAATGTTAATTTTTATTATTTTTTCTATGATTATCAAGTTTATTTGTAGAGTTTAACCTAAAGTACACATTGCAATAAGAATTTTTATGCAAAGTATTATTAATAAGTGTTTAAGGGGGGTCCCACTTACCCCTTGGTTTTTCTCAGTTAGAGTAAGTGGGCCCCCTCACTATGGTGTAAGTGGGCCCCCTCATAATAATGATGATTTCAAAATAAAAAGCAGTTCTGATGCAGTAATGTCTAAGATGAAATGAAAGATAATGATGCAGACATAGAAAGAATTGATTCTTTAGCTACAAAAACTACAAAGGCTGGTAACTATGTATTAGGGAAACTTGCATAAAAGAAAAATATAAAGTATTATGAAGTTCTAACTTTACAATATGATACAAATGAGAAAAATTCTGCTACATGGGATAGAAAGAATATAAATAGCTACACTTTTTATTGTTTTGATGTAAATGATGTTAGAATTATAACTGAGGATGAAATGATAATGTCTCTCCCTCAACAAACTTCAAACAGACGCTGCCATTAAGTGTTTCCATTTTTTTTCAACCTTTTTTTTCCCCTTATTTGACCAAAATTAATCTTAATCGACTCTATAATGTTTTTTCAACACTAATTTATATATAAAAGCAAAAAATATGCCTAACGGCTTTTAATGAATTTCACAGACACAGTTGTTTTGTATTCTGCTTTATAATTTTCTGTCATACACATTTAAATGTAAGATACACTAGGTGGCCAAAAGTATCCGGACACTTTCAAAAATTCACATTTTTACATATAGCTCGAGAAATAAGTGATCAATTGTTCTTTAACTTTAGTCATACAAAATATAGGCTTCACCGAACATTTCCAAGTTGAAATTAAATTACCCTTGCATTTGGGGGACGACAAGAAGGGGGTTGAAAGAAAAACCGCTTTTTGACCATAACTCTTCGAAAATAGCTCGGAATAAGCTATCCATTTCAGTAATTAATTAGTATACTATGTATAATTACTGTACAAATTTTTATGAACGTACCACTCTTACTTCTGAAGATATGAAACAGTTTTGAAAAAACGGCAATTTTATTTGAAGGGTTTTTGCTCATAACACGCAGAGTTTTTGATCAAACCTTATCACAACTTCAGGAAAGATGACAAAATACAAGAGAAAGAACATACTAAAACGGTAAATAAAAATATTAAAAATTCGATGAGATATGAACGTTAAAAGGAAATAATTTTTCACGGCGCATGCGCGAACGACAGAAATTTATAACTACAAAAATATTGTAGCCTGATTTATACTGCATCTTATAAAAAAAGTTCCAGTTGAATATCATGAAAAATGAAAAAGATATCAGCGATCTAGTGAGCTGTATTTCATTCATTCGCAGGCAAAACATAAATCGCAAGGGGTTGTCCACAAATAGTGTGGTGACAATCGATCATTTTTTTTCAATGTTAAATTGTATACAGTTTGAAAATTTATATTCGGCATTGTAGTCACATTTCGTTTATTCGGCCAAAAAGATCTTATACGTAGGTGGCCAAAAGTATCCGGACACCCTCTGAAACGTTGGTTTTGAACGACGACGCAATAACCTTCAATTTAAAAACAGCTCTTTGTGGACAGACCCACACTATTTATGTTTTGCCTGCGAATGAATGAAATACAGCTCACTAGATCGCTGATATCTTTTTCATTTTTCATGATATTCAACTGGAACTTTTTTTATAAGATGCAGCATAAATCAGGCTACAATATTTTTGTAGTTATAAATTTCTGTCGTTCGCGCATGCGCCGTGAAAAATTATTTCCTTTTAACGTTCATATCTCATCGAATTTTTAATATTTTTATTTACCGTTTTAATATGTTCTTTCTCTTGTATTTTGTCATCTTTCCTGAAGTTGTGATAAGGTTTGATCAAAAACTCTGCGTGTTATGAGCAAAAACCCTTCAAATAAAATTGCCGTTTTTTCAAAACTGTTTCATATCTTCAGAAGTAAGAGTGGTACGTTCATAAAAATTTGTACAGTAATTATACATAGTATGCTAATTAATTACTGAAATTGATAGCTTATTCCGAGCTATTTTCGAAGAGTTATGGTCAAAAAGCGGTTTTTCTTTCAACCCCCTTCTTGTCGTCCCCCAAATGCAAGGGTAATTTAATTTCAACTTGGAAATGTTCGGTGAAGCCTATATTTTGTATGACTAAAGTTAAAGAACAATTGATCACTTATTTCTCGAGCTATATGTAAAAATGTGAATTTTTGAAAGTGTCCGGATACTTTTGGCCACCTAGTGTATCTCGTTAATGGATACATTAACAAAAAAGCATATCCTACTAAAATGTTTCATATTTTATCAGGTAGGATACCCCCTTTTTTAGATATGCTTACTTTAAATATAAATAAATGAGGGGTGGCTCACTTACCCCTTCCCAGGGGGTAAGTGGGCTACCCACGTCATTTTTTAAAGAATACGATAGTCAAAAACATTTAAAGCATTTTTTTAGGAAATAATGTTAAACTTGTGCTTATTAATAATATTCAAGATAAAATAAGTCAACAAGTTTAAACTTTTTTTGCTTTAAAGCTGTTGTATAATGCTTTAAAAACGAACTGTTCTAAAAAGGGGGCTCACTTACCCTAACCAACCCTATATTTCATTTTGTTTACATGAAACTTCTCTTTTTGTCAGACAGCTGTTACCTAGGCTTAGTTTTTTAAAAACCTATTTTTCTGAGTTCTTTTTAATTAATTAAAATTTTCATGTGTTTAAAAATATGTGTTCCGATTCGTACAAAATCGCTATCACGTTAGGATATCTTATTAAGTGTACGCTAATTTCAACATTAATTCTGACCCGCTTCCCACCTCTTTTTACAGACTTGTAAAAAACATCAAAGTGTAATAAGTATGCATTTTAGATTAAAAAAAAAATCTAATTTAATCCAGACTTTCACAGTTTTTATTATTTAAAAAAGCTAAAAATATATTATTTTTCTAAGTTTGTAAAACTATTTCTTAGTGAAAATACTCTTGTTTTTCCGCAGTAGAGATTTTTTAAAGATTCCATTAAATATACTCTTTAAATAGTAATGTTTTCTTTATAAAGGTAAAAAATAGTTAATTAGCCAAAATAATAAAATTTTAATGAAAAACTATTTAGTTTGACACTTAAGTAGTTGTATTAAGCCTCCATATAAATAAATATTATTTTGCACAGTTAAAAGGATGTTATTTTTCTCATTAGATGATAGCAAATAAAAAAAGAGGAAATGGAAAACCCTTTTCTGCGGTTGTTATGAGTTTTTTTAATTGAGCCTTTCTAAAGAATTGCCCACATATATTATTTTAAGTGGTTTCTAAACTTTCAAAAGCTGGAAATTCTCTTTAAAAAACTGTATAAAATAATATAATAATGTACTGCCAAATTATTTTATATTCATCCATTTAGTGTTATTTTTGTCAAAAAATAAATAACTAAGCCGTTTGCAATATTTTGCATACTTAATTACTATTTAGTAGTCAAGCATATACAAACATAACATTAAGAAAACCATATGACACATTATAATTACTACGGAAAAAAACATACTTTTTTTCTGTTTCTCCTTTAGTTTAAAAATCACAGCATTTTATTTGGTTTGCTTATTAGGTACAGACAACAATAAGCTATTGAATTTATCAAATACGTTACACTTTTTTGTCTTATACGAAGAAATTGTCTTTCTGAATATACTGGTACTTAAAATGTCGGAGTTAGAGAAAAGAGAAGATTTATCACGTCTGCCTCAAAATAATCACAGCTGCTGCTGTCATTTAGAAAAAAATCACTTTACTTTCAAGCCAATTTGTAATTTCTGGAAGAAAATATTTCATATGGACTACATATTCCATTTTTTACTGAATTTTTATATATTCTACAAAACTGCTCTAATGACAAAATATATGCAGTCGTCTCCAGTATGTCTTTGCCCATGTTTAGTGAAATAAATGTATGTTTCACAGGTTAGGTACAATTTACAAATTAAGCTTTATAGCGTTGCTGCTGAAGAAAGATTGTTATCAATGGTTCAGGTAAGAGTTTATAATTTACTTCGCATGTAGCTCCAACTCTAAGTTTACATTAAATATAGTAATATTTATTTGATATATGTCCTGTAGGATAAGAATATTATTTTTCATGATAAACATATTAAGAAAAGAATTAAAATTTAAGCCAAATAATTTAGCATGAAATTCATTCATGACAGCGGGCTTTTAGGGATGGATCATTAAGTCTCCATCGACGGACCATGTCCTCAAATAAGAAAATTAATGTGCAAATTACAAATATTTATTACAAAAGATCAATAAGCACCGCATATAATAATAAGCCATTAAAAAAAAACATAATATAAATATACGTGAGATTTTGATCCTTACAAACTTTCAATTAATTGCGTAAAGCAGTGATAAAATGTGGTTTCTTTTCCAAACGTCCATTGATTTGTATGAATAACTATGAGCGAAGACAAGGAGTACTTAACAGTTCACTAGAAAACATAAATGCACATTTCGAATCGTGAAAATTTCTTTGAAATAATCTGATACACAATGCTTTGAAGGGGATTGAACTTTTCAGTATTGGTTTTCTTCTCTCAGCAAGCCACATACAGAAAATAATATTGAAGTAGCAATAAAATGTAAATCAGTCACTGTTTACGTAAGATAACCGTTTAAAGCACTCAGGTGTACAACACCAAAAATCGACGGGACATTCCAGTGTCCACTCAGTGATGGAACTGTTCAATATGATTCTTATATATATTTGGTTAATGTATATGTTTCACAACATTAACTAAAAATGCGTTCCGGTGGCGACATTTCAAACTTTTTTTTTTTTTGCTCAATCAAATTCAAATCCTTTTATTATGTTGTGCACAAACTTTCTTTAATTTCTGCGCAGTAGTTTCGTCGCTAGACAATTTAAAAGTAGACTTTTTTCTTATGAGTACCTTGTACTTTTTTCATACTTCGCAGATTCAGAAAGTTATGATAAATTACACAGGGCAAAAACTAAAACATTAGAAATTAAGTGAAAAAATTTTGCAATGCGTATTACCAAACAACTGTTTTAATGCACGTTAAGAAATACAGTAAGCTATTTTAATACAGGAAATGAATACTTTTGATAAAACCGGTATTCATTACATAATGCTTGCGGTTAACCAATACACTTATAATCATGCCCTCTATCTACCTGGAAAGGCAGAGTTTAATATATCCACCTGCAACGATCCACTCCCCTCTCCCTGCAAATGGGATTTTCATACGAAGTAAAATATTCCAGGAAATACCAGTGCAACGAAATATACGTTTGAGCGAAATAAATGCTCCGTCCCATTTTAATAGACATTACATTTTTTAAAATTTCCATATCAAAAATCCATTATTAAATTGCTGCTGTTTGAAAATAACTATATTGACTCTGTTCGTTAATTAATTTAAACTGCCTTTTGTGAATAGCTTGCATTTGAAATACTTAACACTTAACAAAATTAATAATTTAAACAAAAAAATTAAACAAAATTTAATAGACATAAAATTCGTTCCTTTAAAGCAACTTTTTAAATTATTTCACATGTGTGTTGATTAAAATTGTTTTTAATTTCATTACTATTTTAAAAATTTTATAAGAAAGTTTCCTCATCAAAGTATATAGAAAATGCTGGGTGCAAATTTTCTGAGAGAATGTTTTGTAAAATAGACTTCCTCTTATTTGGGTTATTAACTTATATAAAATTCTGAAAATGTTTTTGAACTAAAAACAGCTTTCTAATTTTCTATCTCATTTTGAGTTTGATTTTTTTTTCATGGAAAAATGTCCTTTCTAAGCTTATTGTTTTTATCACTGAAAAATATTTTTTCTTTAGTAAATATCATGACAGATTTTCAAAAAAGGCAATATCTTATTATTTTTGTAGTTTATAACAAATGTAAGTTAAGGGCATGTACTGCATTTTTTTTTTTTTATTCATGAGGACTTATTGAACAAATATTCAATATTTAGAGCACCATTCAACTCGATTTTGTTCAATTTGATTGAATTCTGTCTATCAGTTGCGTCGCGAGAAAAGTATTTCTGCCTCGGGAAAAAGAAAATTTTGGCTGTGCGATTAGTAAATACAATAGATCATATTTGATCTGATCAAATTCTGTTAGAGTTTAATGAAGCCCTTAGTTGACTTAACGCACAATGAAACATCAAATTTGGCTCATATTCCAGCAATACTTTATTTTTAATTCAAACATGTCAAAAATATTTAATTGTTTTACCATTGTTCCGTTGAAATTGCTCAGAAATAATTCTTTGTTACTCTTTGTCATTTTCAAAGTAGTTTTCCATATTAATTCTGTGTAGGGTAGTGCGAAACATCTTGTTACAAAACTAATCAATTTAAAACGTTTTTAGTAAACGTTGCCGTCTCAGACGAGTTGAAATTTTTGCTCGGGAGATGAAAATATATTTATTACATCATAAATATATTTTTTATTTTGTTAATCATACCTCTTGCTCCCAAAGAGATGATGTAGCTTTCCTAATTAAATTATTTTTTTGATAGACTGTTTTTTTTTATTTCTTAAACAAAATTTCAATTAAAAAAATTTTGCTCTGGGTTTATGCATTTTCTAAAGTAAATTAATTTTCTTATGTATGTTTAATTATTGGCGATGTTATAAAATAAAGTTCGAGATTTTAGTTACAGCAGATTTCTTTTGATAAAATGTATTTTGATATGTTTTCAATTAAGGGGGGGGGGGGAGATTAAGGATTTTTTGAAAAAAAAATATAAGGGCCCTGCTCCATATCAGCAGAAAACGCTACCGAAAATCCGAGTACTTTCCATAGAAACACTATTGAATCCATTTTACGTTTCTGCTTTATTTTTCTGCTTAACGTCAAATGTGGAGCTTGGCCCTTCCTGTTGTATTGTTTATATGGACCTACTTCTTTATTCAATCGTTTATTTACTTTTTAGCCTACTTTCCCGTTAAAAATAAAAGAAAGACGAAAAAAGTATTAAAAGTAGCTTAATGCATCGAAAAAATATCGCCAAGTCCAAAAAATATCGCCAAGTTAAAAAAATATAAGTAAATGAGTAAAATGAATATCGAAAAATTAAAAATTTGAAAGTAGGGTATTGAGATAGGGAATTTGTGTGTCGGTCGGTCTGTCGGTCTGTCGGTCGGTCTGTCTGTCTGTCCCCCCCCCCCTAATAACTTTTGAATGAACATTCCGATTTGGACAAACTTTTTTTTGTTGGAAAGATCTCGGCGAATACAGCTGATTCCCATATTTGATTTTTTGATTTGAACAATTTTTGGTTCAACTTTGAGCCGTTCAAATAACCGGTCCCGCGATACAAACTTTTTAATGAACAGTCCGATTTGAACAAACTTTTTTTTGTTGGAAAGAACTTTTCAAGGATACTTCATTCCCGTATTTACATTTCCGATTTGAACAATTTTTCATTCAACATTGAACCGCTCAAGCAAGCTGTCACCCCTAATAACTTTTGAGTAAACAGTCCGAAAAAAATGACTGACTGTGCAGACGATTTTTTGTTTATTTATTCATTTGTTTTATTGAATTTATTATTATTATTATTATTTTTTTGGCAGATGATTTTTTTTGTAACAAAAATGTTTCATTCACTAGGGCATTTTATTCTTAATTTATATTTAACAACTGGCAACGGATTAAAAGTGAAATTCGAGACATTTTATCAACGGACGAGTTTTTTTTTCTTTTTTTTCTTTTTTTTTCTTTCTTTGATAAAATGTGTTTTGATGTACTTTGTACTTTTAATTTTTTTTTGAAAACAATTGAGGAATTTTTCTACGGAAGAACTGTAACAGTTACATTCTTTAAAAGGTGCGACAAAACTTTATTTATTCATTTATTTACTTTTTATGTGTCTATTTCATCTGATGAGAGAGGTATATTTTGCTTTTAAAGGTATGTTTGACATAATTTTTAGTCTTAGATAATCAAGAGAATAATGATCAGATGCTAGAATGCCGATGTCGATGTACGGGAAAGTAGGCTCGTTTAGTTCTTGACAGAACTTCTTGTTATGTACTTATTTCATCTGATGAGAGAGATAGATTTTGTTTTTAGAAATAAAATAATCTTTAAATGCCAAAAAGATTTGTTTGACATAATTTTCAGCTATAGCAAATTAAGAGAAAATTGATCAGGTGCTAGAATTGCCATGTCGGTATACGGTAAAGTAAGTTCGTTTAGTTCTTGCCAGAACTTCTTGTTTATATACATTTTTGTTTATCAACTAGTTCAATAATTTGAATAATAGACTAGAAAAAAAATAATGTCCGGAAACAAATTCACCGTACCATTAAGAGTCAATAGACAAGATATTTTGCCAAGAACTGAATAATTTTCAGAATCGATCAATGTTTCACATTTCCTTTTATGATAGAATATCATATTTTTTTCTTCTACCAATCTGTCAAGTTTCAAGTTTCTTCTTCTGCACCGTAAAAGTAAAATTGAGCGAGAGATTAACGAGAAACTTCTGCAAGAGAACTCTGGATAAACTCTTTCCGACAAATCTTTTAGAAATTGGAGCTTGAAAGAAATCGTTACTCAATGCTCAGATCTAACTGCACTAATGTGCTTAGTCATATTTCACTCATTTCGTAGGTAAAAACATTTAAAGACTCGTTACTTTAGGAAATAGTTTCAAAAACACTCGTAGCTGTGGTTAAACTGAGTGGTTAAAGTTTTGTCATAGCTAATTGGAGTAAAAATATAGATTCGTTCATTTACTTTGTTATATACTTAGCAACATTACGATGAGGGTTATATAATATATATGTGGGCGTTCCTCTGTAAACTGGCAAATGGTTGTACGAACCGAGTATTTTAAAAGTATTAAAATGTAATAAAGTAATTATCCCTTAGTTCAAATAAAGCACTAGAAAAAAAACTTTACAGCACAATTGTATTTGGAGTAACAACAATTTAATTTTTTTTAGAAATTATCGAACAGCTAAAAACAGTTCGCTGGCTGTTCTGTTCCTAAAATTGACAATTAGAGGTAATATTTTTAAAAACCGTTTAACAATACATAAAGTCGGCAAATAATATCTAATGCAACTGTATTTCTACATAAAATAAGGTCTAGTTATGTTATTTCTAAAATTTAATATCAACTGTCTCCTGCCAAAAATGCAAAGCTGCAACTGAAAAAAATCCGTTACGCTTATAAATTTTATTTGGGGCAAATTGAATAGTAATCAGTGTGAAGTTGGTCAAAATTGCTAAGAACGGCGGCGGGATGCCATTTTGTTTAGTGTCAGAGCTACATTTCTGATGGAAGTTTCACTTTGGCAGTTTCAAAAACTGTACTCTGGTAAGTGACTTTGTTAATGTGAATTATTTTAATTATCAAACTTATTATTTATTATTTCTATGATTTGTGTCTAAATTTGTCAATAGTTTCGTAATGAATTATATTTCAATTAGTTTGCAATTATTATGCCACGAAGGGAAAATAGACAGTCCCCTGTCTATCAATGCGGCAGGGGGCATGTCTGCTCCCGTGATTTATCAGAAAAACACAAAAAACTTGAACAAAGGTAATATATTTATTTCCTAAGCAATAGTATTGTAATTTTAAGAAAATATCAAACAAATATGCCCGGATAGCTTCCGCAAGGTCTATTGTGAGTTTACAGAGAATCACCCATATATATGATCATAATAAGAATAATTTAAAAAAAAAACAGTAAAATACTTAAATTTGAGGATTTTTCGATATGAACAGAACATCTATTCAAAATGTTATTCTAGCAGTGGCTCTTAATAAGGGATGTAATTATATGTAAATAAAGATTAGAGCATATTTTTTTTTTCAAAGGCCCTTCTTCAGTACCACACTTTTTTACAGATCTCGTACGACACAGGGATTTTTATTATAATAATCATTATTGACTTTTCATTATAGTGCATGTGATCAGTTTAAATTGTTCAGGAATAAATTTAAATTATCAGACTCAAAATCACTGTTGTAATACGAAATTCAATAAAGAAAGTCTCTAACCAGTTTTAAAAACTCTAAAAATTTAATTAAACAAAAATCATACATGCAGGTGAAAAAAAATGACTTTTTAGAATGTCTTTCTTTGCATTTAAATTTTGCCCAATTTGTTCACTCAAATAATCCCATTCAACGCAACCTTCATAAACGCAACGGTAATATCAGTCACACTGCATGAGTGCAAGTTACAGTGTTGCTCTAAGCACAAAATAAATAATTTTAACAAATTGATTCGTGTTCTGTGCTTGTTCACTGCTGAAAAAACAAACAAAAATAAATAAATAAATAAATAAATAAATAAATAAATAAATAAATAAAGAAAAAAATCAAATTAAAATTGAAGCACTTATATTTTTTTATGTTTTTACAAACCTATTAATATCTAAACGCAACTTTGTGCTAGTCCGATTCTAGATTGCTATACCAATAAAAACACAAGTTTTTAACATTACAAAACTGCTATATAAACTTGACCTATCGATTTTTCCCTAAGGCAAAAGTAAGAATGGATGTTTGGAAAGAAAAAGGAGCAATCCTTTGATTGTCTTCTTTACGTTTTAATCTTTAAATCTTTCAATAAACTTCTATTTTATCCGGAATTTCTTTAAAAGCAACTTGTGTAGTAGTTTCTGATATAATCTGCAATCTTATTTTAAACAATCAACAAAATGTGCTTTTAACTTTAAGGAAATATAAGTGAGAAAATAAGAGTGTAGTTTATATGTACACTAAAAAATAGATATTGTTTTCACAATATAGTACAATTAATTTTACAGTAATAAACTGTAAAATTGCTAGTTTCATAATTTATTACAGTGCATTTTACAGTTTTAAACTGGAACGTCTGCTGCCAGTAATATACTGTTTTTTTGCAATATAATATGGATAATTTTATGGTAAAACTGCTAGTTTTGCAACAATAAACTGTAAATTTGCTAGTTTTACATTAACGAAAAGGTAAAATATCTAGTTTTAGAATTTATTACAGTGCTTTTACTGATTTAAACTTTAACCTCTGCTGATAGTATTATTCTGTAAAAATAACAGCTATTTTTTTTCGCAGTGTATGTTCCTTGTTAGATTTTTTTCTTTCCAATTGGTGTGTAAAAGCGACTGTAAGCTTTTTTTAGACTAAATGCGATCCCCCGATATGGCATCTAGTCTTTTATGTACCACAATTGAGACTTGTATGCAATGTCGGGGATGCATTTGACGTTCACATTTGACGTTCACGAATCAGATGGAGGAACCTCAGCTCTTTTCGATGCGAAACTGCATTAGGAATTAAATTTTGCCGATAAAATTCAAAGTCAAACGACCGTGACAAAACAAGAACGATCATACAGCATAGGCGCTGAGGAATTTCTGCACCTCGAAAATCCATCGACTGGTCACCGTAGGTCAGAACCCGGGTCCACGGCTGGGAAGGACAGCGTCTTACCACCATGACAGCTAATTTTGTTTTTGTAACAAAATTAATATTTTTAAGTAATGTGTCCCTCTGAAAAAAATAGTAATGGTTTTCATCGAGAACAAAATATTGAAACAGAGTAGATTTCATATTAAATGGGCCTAAAATGCATGGATCTTGTGTCTGAAAATTGTTATGCAAGTGATTAAGGTACCTTTATTCTTAATATATAATTATAATGAGTACAATACGGAATTAAAAAAATCTTAGCAACACAATATGAATGAAATTGCTAGGGAAATAATTTAACTGCCTTAAATCATTTACGTGAATATAAACTTTAGTAGTTACGGAAAATGCCAATTTCCAACTGTTTCATTGTTTTTTTTAATTTGAAATGCAAAATTGCAATAAAAATAATTAAATGGCGTAGAAAAATAAATACATCATTAAACTGTCTCACATTTAAGAGAAAACATTTTAAATCTCTCTAACCCACATGATTGGAATAAAAGTACTGAAAGACTGTAAAATTAGCAATTTTACAGTTTATTACTGTAAAAATAACATCTATTTTTTACAGTGCGTCATTACTTCCGTCACTTGCACAAAATTGCTCTAATAGTACAACTGAGAAGAAAAACTCCGATAAATATGCCTATACCAAAACAAAACAACTACATTGCATTACAAGAACAATATAAAAAGGTACATATCATTACTTGCCATAAAGGCAAGTGTTTCAAAAGGATTTTGAGAGTAATCGTAGACATTCAAAACGAATATATGTTGTCCTAATGCAGCAGAAAAAGTCCTTTTTAGATAATCTTACAACTTCATTGCCATTTATGTATTAAGGGGTTCCATAAACAAGACACTTGATTGTGCTATTAATAATGTCTTGGAACATACTCAATTCCCTGTTTTCTGAAAGAAAACGGTGAATCCCATAAATGTAATAAAGATATTGAGAAAAAAAAGCTATAAAGCTTGTAGTCCATGTCCTATCTTTCAATGAAATACTTCCAATAAATGAGCTATTACGGAGTAGAATATTTTCTCCTCTTTATTCTCTTTTCGGATACATTAAGTAACGTGTCCGTAAAAAAGTTTTATGATAAGTGAATAGTTTTTTTTACATTTTTTTAAATATTTTTAGTGCGGAAAAAATTTCTCTCACTTGTAGGTAATTCTGATTTTTCACAGAAATAAACTCATAGATTTTTTGAATTCAAAAATTAGTTATAGCTTCAAGGATGTCTCAATTTTTAAGTACAATATTTCGTACTAGTACTTTGAAAATAACGCAGCATTTCGCTGCATAAAAATGTAAAACTTTTCTAAAATTTACTTAAAAAATAATAATGAAGAAATAAATGAAGTGTACCAGTAAAGAAAAAAAAGAAATAAAATGTGCAAAAACACACTCATTCGTTCTAATATTTACAAATAATTATAAAAAACATGTATTTTTACCAAGACCAGTGCAAACTATGCAAATGAGAAAATTTATCGCTTTTCATTTGTTATTCTGTCTTTTTTTTTCTATTGTGTTTTAATTCAAAAAATCTGATTAAAAAGCATTTACATAGAGCAATCTTCATAAAAAATTAGTAACAAAACAGTTCTTCATGTGTATAACAGCATCAATTTTAACACGATTTTTATGTCCTCTATGACGAAGCAAACATTTTCATCATTTTTCTCAACTAGCATTAAAGTTTGAAAACAGGAGAGTAAAATCGCTTATAAAATTCAACTTAAAAAAATAGGTTTATAAGGAGCAACGTTACGATTAAATAAATAAATAAATAAATACATTAAAAAATGGCTTTTTGCGTCAACTTAAAAGAAAGAACGATAGCGAAGTGTGATTGCAGCAGAAATTTGAAACAGGTAGAGAAAAAAAATGCACAAGCTAATTTTTGATACTGTTTTTTGCAGTGTATAGCATGTTAAAAGAAATATAGACAAGACACACTAGAAAAAGATATTGAAGCTGAATTATTTATTTTTTAAACAAAATTAATAGTTAGAACTTAGTACAATATAACCGCCCGCAACTTGAGAAAATGAAATTGATAGCTTTGAATTAGCGTCTTTTATTTTTTACTTACACTTATTCATGCTGACAATCAATGTATACTAAGAGATCAAACATCAAAAATAAAAAATAAAAATCCTCAAGTCAAACTCTTCTTACAATTACATATGGTAACAAGGGATAAAACGAACAGTTTGCTAAAAAGACATCAATTAATTCAGTTATTTGGTGTTGATTTTCTTTTCAGATAATTTACAACACAGCCATTATAGGACATTTTTTTTCTCATTTGGTAACTTTTTTAAGTGTAAAGTGAGGACATTTATGATTTTATATTTGTCCTACTCTATAGATACTATGAAGTTTTCTTTCCGTTATCACTTTCTTCGTTCAAACTTCTAATTTCAATATCCATAATCGTCAGTTCTTCATAAAGAATACATTGCTATACCTAGGTAAGTTATACTTATTTTACTTTTTGCTAAGGAGCAGTTCAAGCAAATTGGGGCCACATAATTATAGTGTTAGGCTTTGCTGCTTGTATAATCCCTAGTAATGTGTCTAATTTTAGATTAGTCTTTCTTTTTTTTTTGATGACAACAAGTCGACAGCAATGAATATGGGCACATCGTTGCTGCAATTCTTCAAGAAGACTAAGAAATATAGGAAAATCAAAAGCCTGCTATTCTTTGATTAGAGTAGTAAAAAAATGCTAAAAGTCTATATATGATCTAATAAAGAGCTGAAACTGAAAGAGCTACGATATTGGATACGGATAAAGTACTTTTCTGTAAGTAGTATTTTGTAACAACATTATAAATGTGTGTTTTTTAAAAAGAAACCAAAACGGTAGATTTTTTATGTAATATTGTGGTTTGCAATTAAACCTTTAAATTGATCATATAAACATATAAAAAGTTTAGCAAAAATAAGGACAGAACAAATTTAAGATTCTATTGATATTACTTGGAAGGAAAGTGCCCTTTGAATTATCTGCTTGACGAATCATTAGAAGCTATTTTGCCGGATAAATCTTTTAATAACAAGACGTCCGGTTGTTATTAGTTTTTATCTCTTAGCTTTACAAGAAAGCCGACAATAACTAATGAATTCACTTCAAGCAACATAAGTTCCAGCTTTTTTTTTTATAAGCAATTAAATTTCTTGATGGGTATAAATGATATCGTTTGTTTCTTTGATTTTTATCATTTATCGCTTACTTTTATTAGCTCTCTTGAATTCTGCTTCGCTTTTTCGTTCGGATGCAAACAGTGCTGAATTCCAGTAAGAAGTTGTTAAAACTCAGTTATTTAATATCGTGTATTGATTTGTGTTTTTTAAAAAGAAACTGAAACGGCAATTGTTTCATGTAATATTGTGGTGTGCATTTAAACCTTTAAACTAATCATATAAACATGTAAATACTTCAGCGTATAAATACAAGGAGTTTCGAACCTTGTGTTTCGAAACGCAACGATGGAAGACAGCTTTGTGCTCCCAAAAAACGTTAATATGATTTGTGTTCTAGACCAGTGGGTTCTTAACTGGGAACATTTTCCCAAAATAGGTATTCCTCACACGTATTTTCTCGAAGCAAGAAACGTAATGCTTACATCATTTTATAGTGTTTTCAGTTAAACAGCTTGTTTTCTTACATCTTAAAACTGATTGTACTGCAAAAAATAATGTTGTTTTAACAGTATAATGCAGCTAATTTTACAGTAATAAACTGTAAAATTACTAACTTTACAGAACAATACTGCAAAATTGCTAATTTTACAGTTTATGACCTTGGATTTTACAGTTTTAAACTGAAACCTCTGCTGCCAGTATTATACTATTGTTTTTACAGTACAATATTGCTAAATTTTACGGCAATAAACTGTAAAATTACTAACTTCACAGCAAGAAAAATTTCTTCATTTACAAGAAGAAACTGTAAATTGCTTGTGTTAGTTTATTACTGTCCATTTTACAGTTTTAAATTGGAACATCAGCTGCCAAAATTTTACTGTAGAAACAATAGTTCATTTTTTGCAGTGTTGTAATGTTTTTTTTTTTTATTGAACCACAAGTTATTATTATTTCAAATCTGAAACCTTTGTAACTTGAACTAATGCTTTCAAATCTTATGCAAAATTCCTAAAACTTATGAATTTAACCTATGATTTTTTACTTTATGGAAAAATTGGATTACGTTCTACAAAACGAAAAAAATAACCCTCATTTAAATAAACTATGTTTCAGTTCAATTCGCAAAAACCTGAAGTACATTTTCTGATAGCACATGAGAAGAAAACATCTCATTTTCTCCCTCTTCGTTAGCTCTGTAGCTCAAATACTTTTTCAAGCTACTGTGCTTTAAACTTAAGACTTGATTTTCTTTCTTTTCGATAGAAAAGAAAGAAAACAGAATATAAAACTCTCAATAGCACTTAAAAAAGAAGTTTCAAGGTGGATCAGCAAATCCCGAAGGAGATTCGCAGGTAATGGAATGGAATGCCATTCGATCTTCGATGGTCCTGGAATGTTACATTCGACGGTTGTCTTAACAAGCTTTACTTTTATGATTCTGATTTTTATGTACTTCGCTTGTAAGAGATGTTTATACGAAAACCAAGTAAATTGCAACTGGTCGTTGGATGGGGTAAAAATAAATGGTGAGTTTTAATAATGACTGTAGGACCTGACAAATGTGATTCTAAAAATAGAAGGTTTTTTAGAACAAAATCTTTAAATAGTATTGTTTATAACATTTTTTAAAATATCGGTTTTACTAATAAAGTTTTTTGTTAATTTTACTTGTTGTCAGCAGATTAATTTATGTTAATTTTCACTTAGAAAAACAATTTCTGCTAATGACAAGTTGAACCTTAAATGGAATTGTAAAGCAGACAATCATTGCAGCACAAAATACCTTTCTGTGGCTTTAGAGCATACGAAAGCTATACTCAAATCGTTATGATATCTTCCAATGGCATAGCAAAATCCACGATAATCACAAATATTAGCTTAAATGAAATTATTACCTACGCAATTATTGCAACACAAAACTCCTTTCTATAACATTTACCTTAGGAATGGAAAATACTAAAAATCTATGTAAAACAGCAAAATATTTGTTTCTTATTTCTGAGTTTATTGTGGAAAATACTAATTATTCTAATGGGATGGAATTGGTGTACTCATCCAATCTTAAGCTTTTGTTTCCAAAATACCGGAAATACTTCTATTGGCTCACGTATCTAAAATAGGCACTTGTTTTGTAGAAAAAACTTGTTAGACTGTTTGCTGTTTGTAAAAACGAAATATGTATTAATAACCAGCTGTTCAAATCTATGCTTGGTTTAAAACTAAAATATGGAAGACAAATATAATGTATTTTGCAAAACATCATAGTTTTATTTCTAAAATCATTTTTAAAATATACTTAATTTCTTAGAAAATTAATCTCTGTAAATCCATCTAATCACGGAATGAGAATTGTTTGGTCATAAATATAATTCTATATTTAAAAAATGCAGAAATTATGCAAGACATAGTTGCTGGGATATCCATACGAGTACTAACATTTAAAACTTTCATTGTCATTGTTTCGAAATGTTTTTAGTTGAAAATTGAGCATTGCTTTTGGTTTAAAAATAAATAAATAAATAAATAAATAAAATCACAATTCAATTGAAAAAAAAAATATATATATATAGCGTACGTTTTTGAAAATGACCCATTAATGTTTTTTCCTTCAAGATTCATTTATACCACTGCGGAACAAAAAAATGTAAGAAATCTGCGGCACTTATTTTGTTAACAGTTTTTATAAACACTTGCATTAGACATAAAAAATAGTCATTTACTTTTTTTGGATTGACTCTGGTTCTTGAGATAAACGAAGCACAAGATATCAATGAAAATTTTAAACTTCCCTGCTAAAGATCAATTAGTTCAATTATTTCCTCTAAATTTTATTATTTTTTTCATTTACACAGTTATCACAATTTTAAGAATTAGGTATTAGACCTTGAAACTATCAGTTCGTGCCTTACTGCGAGTTTAAAAGTGCTTTTGTCTGGAAAAATATGAGTTCTTTACGAAAACTTTGTGTTAACCCACACACTTTAAGAATTTGAATTTTTTTATTAGGCCAGCAAGGTGAATTTACTAAATATCCTTGTTTCATACGTCCATGGAATAGTCGTGAAAAAACAATATTGGATTAGAAAGGTATGGCCTTTGAGGAAACATATGGAAGTAAGAAAAGCAAGCGTCGTTCATGAACTACCGATAAGCAGAGAGAATAGTCTATTTCCAAAATTTCATCACAAGCTTGGGCTAATTAAACAGTTCATAAAAGCTCTTGATAATACAGGTGACTGTTTTAAATATGTGTGTCAAACATTTCCTGTCCTGAGCATGGAAAAATTAGAAGCAGGCATCTTGGAGGGACCGAAAATTCATACTTTTATAAAAGACATTGTATTTGTAAACCATATGACACAAATTGAATCTTAAGCATGCCTAACCTTTCTTTTAGTAGTCAAGCATTTTTGAGGTACCATGAAGTATCACAAGTTATTCAGAATTCGTTGCTAAAATGCTTCAAATTTTTCACACATTAGGAGCTATTATGAGCATTAAATAGCATTTTTTGCATAGCCATTTAAACGGATTTCCGGATAATCTGGGCGATTACAGTGTGGAACAAGGATAACGGTTCCATCAGGACATCAGAATTATGGAAGAAAGTTACCAAAGTCGACGGGATCTCCACATGACGGCAGACTACTGTCGTACTTTAATAAGAGATTTTCCTGAGCAATACCATCAGAGAAAATCTTACAGAAAAAGTTTTCCTTATTTTTTGTTTTTATAATTTGATGAGCAGCAATTTTCTGTTTTTATATCGTTCTGGTAAAGAATTTTATTAAAAATATTTTTCCAACACATATTGTTATTTTAATTTCGATTTTTGCACTGAAATAGCAAATAGTCTTTATCTCAAAAACTAGAGCAAACTCGACAAATCTAATAATTTTCAAGTATTCAGCACACTCGTCTGATAAAGAATTGACTTTAAGTTAGAATGCCGCAAAATGACTGTTCCTCAGTGTAATTATAACTGCATGACATGATGGAAAAGATAAAAATTAGTGTGCATGCTTATCTCATATTGCTACAAATTAATGTCAAAAAATTAGATGAAAGTTCTCTTTTTCTCTTGAATGCAATACTGCAAAGCTTGAGTGCTGTTTTAACTGCGTACATAAGAAATGAGATATTGAGAAAAAAAAAGTTACATGGGGATTTTTTTTCTATTTTTGAGTCGAACGCGTACTAACTTCAAGCCCAAGATGTGTTTTCTTTGAAAACTTTTCTGAATTTTTTTGTGCAGTAGCACGTACCAAGGCAAATAGTACGATGTTTTTCCCTAAAAAGAGACTTTCTTCTTCTATTAGTGCACGTTATCTCCAAATTTTAAAGTTTGCACTACCCCCTCTGATTCTATCTGCTTCAAATATAGTCTTAAGTAAAATGTCTAAGTACCATATGTCTCGGTAAAATACAAAACTTTTATTTTTCTTAGTTTTTTTTTTTCATAAATTATTCATCATAATAATACGAGGTTCTTTTAATTCGCTAGTAATGAAACAAAACTCCCGAGAAAAATCTTTTGTTCAAAACTCATCCTTTTCCTTTAGATAAAATCTGAACGTAAGCCATTTTCTTTTGTTTTTACAACCATATTATTGCACTTCCCAGTGCTGTTTATAATTTTCCCCTGGCACTGCGATAATAACTGTGACAGACGTGACAGGGAATACAAAAGATTAAAAATGAAATAGCCACGAAAATATCTCGTTGAAGACCGTGGATTGAGAGAAGAGAAAACACGAAGATTTTCTGAAATAAATGTTTTTAACGGTTCTTTCTCAAGTAAGGTTTAATGTTAGGAAAAATTATTCCATGCTAACTAATGCCATTAATCATGTCCTACTTGGTTAGGTATAGATACGAGTTAAAATAAGTTTTTGTGGGACTCATACGGTAGTTTAAATTTTAGTATGCATTTTTAACTATTAATCACATTTTAAACCCATCACACTTAAACCCATCAGAAGAGCTCACTAGAGTTTACTTTTACCTCAACTTCACAGATCCAGTTACTAAAAACGACTTCATTCCTGACCATCTCAAACAACTGGCTTTAGAAATTATTAACAATATTCCTAAAACAGACATTAAGATCTACACAGATGGCAGTAAAATAGACAATACAGCAGGGAGCGGAATTTACATTGAAACACCAGAACGTAAATTATCTTTTTACCAACGCAACCCTAACTTTTGCTCAGTATTCAGAAGTGAACTTCTTGCAATTGAAGCTGGGCTTGAGGCAATCTCTGAGGAGAACAACTTTGGAGATGTTTGGATTTTAACAGATAGCCGTAGTACTCTGTAACACCTTAAGGAACGACTACATATTGGTGACCACACAAGACCTCCATCTATAACAAACTAAAATCCATTTTACAACATCACGAAATACATCTGCACTGGATTCCATCACATGTGGATATTCAAGGTAATGAATTGGCAGATAGACTTGCTAAGGAAGGCTGTAAACAACAGATTCCCACCTCAACTAAACTCACGTATCACGAAATCTGTAACATAAAGAAAGCCGAAATTATGAAGGAATGGCTGATGCCCCCATCCATCAACTGGTCCTCTTCAATCAAACCAGGCTTCTTTCTCACCCTATCAGGAGACACATCATACTACACCTGCCTAACATGTCTGACCAGTGGTCATATCATAACCTTAAAATACACAGATGGCGAGAAAACCTTTCCCTAGTGTACCAAATGCCACAAACAACGAGCTTCCCCTAAACACATTTTGGACTGTCTCGGAATTACCAGAGAGGATATTTACTCGTCTCTTCTGCTGGTTGCGGACTTCTTCAGGGTCAATGCTTTATTTGAGCTAGTCTGACTACGTCAGACCAGCTGGGAGATAAGAAGAGGAAGAAGAAGAATAATTACATTTTTAAATAAAGTACAAAGAATACTACATATTTTATTGTTGTAGTTGATTTTGTAACTTAAGAAATTTGGTATACGTTAAGTTTCTTCTAATTTCTGTCAAAAACTTACCAAAAGTTTTTAGCATAAATCCATCAGGATGGTTTCTAACATTTAATGGTGTGATGACGATCCAGTTGCTCCAGTAATATACAAGCATTGAAGTATTTAAAACTACATTTTTATTCTTTGATTTTCAAATATTAGATATCTTATTTCATCGCAAACACCAATCTATAATGTATTTATTACATTCAAAAATGTATATATGATAACAATATTCTCGCATGAGCAAATATGTGTATCGGAACACTACTCTTTTCTTTAAAAAACTTGGACACACGAAAAAAAAAGTGCTCCATATAATCTGAATTTAATTTTGAACATTTTTTTAATTGTAAAATAATTACGGTATTTTAAGTTCATTTTAAAAACAGCTTTATGTAGTAGCTTTTTTGCTTGAATTTTCTGCCAAATCATCAGAAGTGTTCCAACACCAAAACATAATTGAGCTCTGGCTTAGAAAGAGCGAATCTTCATTAAAATTCTAAGCTTTCATACTTTTATGAACTCTTCATTTTTAATTGCTATAAAAAATAAGGAAATAAAGTTCTAATGGAAGTAATTACTTTATCTTTTTCTCTAAGAAAAAACTACTCTGATTTTTTTTTATTAGCCTCATTGTATTTTTCATTACATAGTCCATTAGTGTAAAAAACAGCCATCTCTTTTTCTAAAGCAGTTCGCATATCAACATTAACGAGTGAATATTTTCTACAACATTAATTACGTTCAAATTTTCACCAAACAGACAGGAGATAGAGCTGAGATGATAGAAAATTCTTTTAATTTACAGAGTTTGAATAAAATATTTTAGATTTTTAGATTTCATATATATTTTTTTGTTGCACATGGACAATAATTAAATGTTGAGCAAAAATTATTCGGGAAATGTTAATCACTTGCTTGCTGTTAATTCCCAAAATATGACAACTTTTTTCTTAGTCCTTGTCCTGTTTTTAATTCTTTTTTTTAATCATTTAAATTCAGCCTCAACATAATTCAACATATAACAAAAAATACAAAGATTAATAAAATCAATTTTCACCTCTGATTTATTTTAGTAAACAAAATGAAAATTGCAATAATGCAAAATCATTCTGACTAAAAAATGCAAACACAAATATTTGTTCATTTCTAGAATAGTTAATTTTTGCAGTTTTTTTTTTTTTTTGCTTGAATGACATTTGAAGTCTGAAATTATATAAAATGAGATTAAAACAACAAAAGTAGCCAACTTTTAATTCATACCTAAACCATTCAGTTTTCGTTAGATTACATTTAATGATAAAACTATAAAAACCCTTTACTGTGCAACTCAATTGACCTAATGTCAAAACAAACTGAGTATTTTAACTGAAGTGTGTGAAGATGAAGTACATGTTTAACTGTAATATACAAATAACAATTTACTTAAACAATTCCTGTTGAACCTTTTGACTACTTTACAGTACTTGCATCTAAACTGTCTACTACTTACGGAATTCATTGTCGTCAGATTCAAATACAGATAAGTTATAAAGCAGTGAGTAACCGCCCCTAAGCAAGGGCTAAGGCAGGAACATATTAGCTACAAGTTTTTTTCGCTCTCTTTGCTCTAAAAGAGGATTTTTGCCTCCAACTCGGCTACTTTCGTATTCCATGCTGATGAGCGTACAATAAGCGCGAAACTGCAGTCTATGGATCAAAATGGCCGAGTTGGCTGTGTATTACAGATAAGTTAGTTTAGCATTAAATAGCAAATATACTCATTGCAAACAGGATGTAATACTGGTAGGACATGTTCACTGTGGTATGAACTGAATTGCCGGGAAACAGCGTTATTTGTAGGTAGGTTTTAACGATGATAACAAATTTTTGTATGTCACTTTAACTAGGAAAGTAGCGATAAGCAAATTGTTCTATTATCGAATAATCGGCAACGGAAAATCGGCTGCCAGTTATTTGATTTGTTTCAAATATAAATTTTCAGTCATTTTTTTAAATTACAATTTTGTCTTATCAGAATTTGTAAATAGTTTATTTGTTTTTAAGAAAAAAATATTTAGTTTTCTCTATTTTCATAATTTTCATTCACAATAATATTTTTAAATGGTATTTAAGTTACTCGTATACTGCAGAAATTTTATTATTATTGTTGATGACATTTTATGATGTTTTTAGATAGACATGAAATCTCAAATATTTCATTTAAAGTTATTTTCAAATAGTGATGACTCTCACACAATGGTGATGTTTCCTTCCGTCATAAGTACTGCTTTTAGTAGTACAGTCGAACCTCCAAATATCGAACTTCCATACATCGAAATTTTCCGTATATCGAACTTCTAGCAAATTCACATGTTCATTACATAGAAAAACTGTTTCTATATATCGAAAAAATCTCCATATATCGAATTTTTTTGGAAGCGTAATTGGAGATTTTATTCCGCTTTTAGACATTTTACCTCACGAAAGATGAAAGTCAGGAGAAAAGGAAAGGTCAGAAAAGGTCACTGCAAACCCCACTGTCAGCTGTAGATAAAGTGTGGACCCCTGGAGTGGACAAATACGTTGTTTGTCCATTCTGGAATTCCCGGATTATCCCCTCCTCCGTCGTTTTCGAATTTTGGATGCAACCTGTCCTGTAGCAAAACCAGTTTCTATCTACCCCTTTTGTTTGGTGGTGATTCCTCGCTCTCCATGATTAGTTTCAGCGAAAATTGTTTTAATTAGTGCTGTGCCAATTCAATTTGATTTTGTTTTCCCTCTCGATTTACAATGTCAATAAGAAAATGCCTTAGTGTTGCATATAAAGTGGATTTGTTAAAGGACGTAGATAGTGGTATGAAAAAGAAAGATCATTGCAACTACTCTTTGGATTACCGTTTTTCAATAAGTATGTATAATATTCATTAAATTTATCATATTAGTTCATTTTTAATTCTTAACTTTCATCAAATATGATTAGCGTATATATTAGTAATGGAGTTTCATGTGTGAAATTTTGCTTTAATTTCAATGTTTCCGGAATAATTTTCAAAAAACTGAGTTCCTTTCTATATATCGAAATTTCTATATATCGAATTTTTTTCCGACAATTTGCTACTTCGATATATGGAGGTTCGACTGTATTTATGACGAAATAAGTAGAAAAAGCTAGAAATAGCCAAAAAAAATGTATCCAGAAAATATTATTTTTTTTTCAATAGTTTATTTTTAGTTAATTTTTAACCCATTAAACGCCGCTATATGAACCACATTGAAAAAATTTTACTTTTGGCATGTTTTGAGGAGCAATACATATCTTTAATCATATATAGCTTAAATTTTTAAAAAATCTTTATTTAGTGAAGAGATATGGTATGGTCCCAAAATGGGAGACTTAGCGCTTAGTGGGAATAACATAAATATCTCTCCTACAATAGTGATGCTTGAATAAAATCTGACTTAATCTAGTTTAAAAACCTAAAAATCATTTTTATGCAGTTATTTATTGATACTAAAAAAAATTCTTTTTTAGTTTTAAGTTTGTAAATTATTCAATATACATAAAAGTTTTAAAATAGAGATTTTGCAAACTTTCTCACATACTGAGCATATTTTTTTGTATGAAAAGAAATTATCACCGAGAATTTCTCACATTTTTGTCTGAAGCTTTAGGATTGTCATATACCATACAGAAGTTATAGGTTATTTTCATTAATTATGCCGAGGCAGAATTAATGAATATAATAGAGCAAAGATATTCAGGGTTCAAGCGAGGCTAAATGAAGAAGACCAGTCCTAGACTTTTATAAAACGGAACTAAGAAATTTTTAAGCAGCGCAACGTTATATTTATTTCCTCATAGCAAGGCTTTTTTTTTTTTTTTTTTGTAAAGTCTACTTCACAACATGTTTGAGAAAATGATGTACAATTCATCGTATCAGAATGTTTTTAGAAAAACTGGTCTGTATGATTGACGTCGATGTATTAGCGACAGATCTAGTTTCTCCGATGTCATAACGAAAATTGCAATAAATTCAAAAAATGCGAATTGATACTTATTCCATTATATGTGATCTAGGAAATTATCATCAAGGCTTTCCCTCTCAATTATCTGATTAGAATCTGGCGGGTGACAACAAGTGACACTGTACTTATTTGCTGGAAATGCATTAAAAAAATTTGCTGTCGCCATATTGTTCAAAGCTTGCTGCTAACTCAAAAAAATTAACAATTTTAATGTCAAGAAATGTTCTGTTTTAAAATTTAAAAAGTTTCTGTTTTAAAATTGAACCTCCTTTACTGAACGCCACTTGCTGTGGCTTCGGGAAAGCGCTCCTCAGGGGAACTCACAAAGGACAAGAAAAGGGGGCTGGATAGTGCCTACTGCAGCATTAAAATTTTTAGGAGAGAGTGGGAGGGTGTTATTTTTTGAATGATTGAAATATCATTCTAGTGGACGTCTAATCCCCCCTTGGAGGAGGTGCACCATTGTCCTTATTGTTTACCTAGAACATTCTTCAGAACAAATGGAATGTCACCTGTTCTGATAAAAGCACCTGATTTTGAACAACAAAAGAGAGCTTACTGTGTTCTAATACAAAGGGGTTGACCTTCAACAGTAAATAACAGAGAGGGGAGTGTTTATTCATGCAAAATCGGGGAGGACTTAACTCCGCTACTCGTGATATTTCCTACTAATCAGAAAGCACCAAGTCTCCCATTTTGGGACCTGTGTAAATAAACAGCTAAAAAACCCGTTTAAGTTAATTTTCTTGACCCCTGTTTGTTATGACTTGAAAAAAGATCCCTTGTGATTTATATTCCATGTTTTTATACTTCTACGTTCGATTTTCTTATTTTTAAGGATTTTTTTGCCTTATGAAGTAAATACAAGCTTTTTTGCTAAAATTCAACTATTTTTTAAAAATATAATTTGCATTACAAACTTTTTGAAAAAAATACCAATTAAGTTAGGTACTTTGCTATTCAATTAAAAATATTTTCAAAAAAATTATCTTTATTACTTACTGAGGAAAAAAATCTTAATCAAAGGTTCCCAAAATGGGAGACTTGGCGCTAAACTGCCTGATCTCTTGATACCTTGATTTTTTTCATTTTTATTTCTCACAGTACACATAGTATACACAGGGCCATCATTTCAAGTTTTTTCAGGGGAGGGGAGCAAAGGGTCCAAACACAATGCAATTTCACTGGAAAACATAAAAAACCACGCCCACTTATTTGTAAATACATTGATTTCTCAAAGTCACGGGGCGGGGGCAATTGACTCCCCTGCTCCCCCCCCTAAATGACAGTCCTGGGTATACAGTAATTATTGAACAGTACAGAAGCAACCTCAACTGATCAAAATGTAAACTTTTGTGTTCATGTCCACCTTGGGCTTAGGGACACAGCTGCCAAAACAAATATTGACTTAATTCCCAACTTTTCCCTATGCGTTCATTTGAAGTAAAACTTTTTGAGTGTGCATACTTTTTTCGATACTTTCCCTCACATATAAATATGAGAAAAACAATATTTGAAATAAACTGATGCAAAAAAATAGTTTGTAGTGATTTGTTTTCTAACTATGTATGTCGACAGTTCAATGCTAAACTGATACAAGATCAGAAATTTCATTCTTGCTACCAAACATATAGCTTCAAGTGAGTTGCCAATTTACAATAAAAATTCAGAAATTCAGTGCATTGAAATGAACATTGATTTACTTTAAAGTTTTACAACGCAATCTTTTTTTTTAGCTATTTTTCTATAAAAGTCAAAAGGGAAAAAAAAACATGAAGGAAGCTTGAGTCCACAAATATAGCTAAAAAAAAGTCAAAAGTGGGATAAAACTAATAAAACAATATTCAAAAAATGAAAAATTACGAAACATGTTTTTCAGATGAAACACATTTCTGTCGGTCTGTCTGTCTCTCTGTCTGCCCCCTCGTCCAGAATAACTTTTAATTTAACAGTCCGAACATACTTTTGTTTGTTCCAAATATTATGCTGAGAAAACCTCATTCCATTTTCCAATTAAAACACTGTCATTAAATTTTAAAAAAGAAAAAAGAAAAAACTTCGGCACCCCTGGGAAATGAAAGGCCAAAACAGATTTCAAACGCAAAGGATTTGATTCAAAAATACTTTGTTGCAAAAAGCTGCTTATGTTTGTTGCAAAAAGCTGCTTATGATAAACACACAGAAAAACGATATTTTTACTTAGCTATTTTAAGTGCTTTTTGAAGAATTGAACAAAAAATTAACACAAACGCCTGCAGAAAAATTTCAAACCCTTTGCTGTTATTTAAAAAAAAAAAAATAGTTTTTTGCACCTAGCCAAAAAAAAAAAGGCAGAATCTGAATATGTTCTCAATTTTTGGTGTGATTAAAGTAGTTGTTATTAAAAATTAAAATACCACATATCGCAACCTCAGCAGTAACGCAAATCCGAGATAACTGTAACTGAATCAAAAGAAATTGCAGTCAAAATGCAAATTGCTTCGGAGTAGGAGGCCTTTGACTCCAATTTCTTTAACTCAAAACTACTCCAACTCTGACTCTATGATTCCGACTCTGCCACAGTACGAATGCAGTCTCGGAAGGAAAATACCCGACACTTCCCTCAACCAAGGACGTCATTTCAAGTTTTTCCAAGGGGGGAGGGGGAGGACAAAGGGTCCAAACGTAATTCCAATGCAATTTCAGCGGAAAATATTAAAAACCACGCCCACTTATATGTAAATACATTGATTTCTCAAAGCCAGGGGGAGGGGGCAATTGACCCCCCTGCACCCCTCCCCCCCAAAAAAGGGCCTGCCTTCAACCTTTATTTTTACTGTGAAGAATGATTGCTGCGATAATTTGTTTTCAATTTTATTGTGAAGTTTAAATTATTATTATTAGTTTTTTTTTTGGGGGGGGGGTACTGAAAATATGGGGAAAATTGAAGTGCTGTATTTTTTTAAGTATTGAAAGAGCTGTGCAGATGATTTATTTTTGATGAAAATTATTCATTTAAAATTGCGTTTTATTATTTATTTCTTTATAATGTTTTGAAAACTTTTGGCAAAAGTTAAACTAAAACCCGAGATGTTTTTTTCTCAAAAGAAAGAGCTACATTTTAATGTCTTATTTATTTATTTATTTATTTATTTATTACTTATTATTAAAAAGAATAAAATTGCGTTTGAAAAAAATGCTCTACATTCATTCGGGGACATTAAGTAGATATTTAGGCCGATATGTGCCTGATGTTTACTTCCGAATGCATTACTTCTTATACTTAGTACACACAAAAAAAAAAAAAAAAAAACCGACCTATTCAAAATAATGTTGATACAGAATAATCACTATACATTTTGATTATTAATTATTATTATATTAACCATGGTTAATATAATAACGATAAAATCAATCATACAAACTTTTTGGGTGAACATATAGCAAAATATTTTCCAGTAATAGCTTTTATTTAGGTGATAAAATCAGTAATTAACAGTAATTACTTTATCTTAGATCAGCAAAAGATAAATTTTAGTTATTCCCCTTTAAAAATTATCTTAAGCTAAGAAATGTTTCTTATTTAAACTCTCTTAATGATTACAAATTCGGCATCTTTTGCATTTTTGATTTTTTCCCCCTTTAAAGGGAATTGATTTGCGTATGATTTGTTTTGTTTTTTCCCCTTAATTGTGTATTTTTAAAGATAATTTATGGATTCATCTTATTCATTCATTTACGCAAGATTGAGTCGAGATATTTGAAAGGGTGAAGGAAATATGTTAACCATTAAAGCATGTTAGTTTTTAACTGATTTTTTAAAGACAAGCTCATGTTACTAACCTGTACAATTCATTCTCCAGATAAAGTGACCCGAAGCTAAAAATTTCCTTAATTGAAAAAAAAAAAAAAAAAAACCTTTGTGCAACTTTAATAACATAAATACAAAATTGTTAAAAACACAAATGCGCAGGAATATTGCAGACACGTGTTTCGACGTTTCGAGGAACGCCTTTTTTAATGCTGAAAAGTGTGAGCATATGGACACACAGACATCCGACAAAAGCTTTTGTTGCATCTATGAGCTCACAATTTTTTGCATTGAAAAAGGCGTTCCTTTCAACGCCGAAACTAGTGTCTGCAGTATTCCTGCGCATTTGTGCTTTTGACAACGTTGTATTGCTTTTATTATTCTTAACTGTATCGGAGCTAACATTGTGCCAAGTCAATATTAGTACTAATTATAAAAAAATATAGTTTAAAGTAATAACTGTAATGATAATAATGGCACTGTGTTAATAATAGTAATAAGTAATAGGAATAGGGCCGTCATTTCAAGTTTTTCTGGGGAAGGGGGGGGGTTCAAAGGGTTCAAACACAATGCAATTTCCTCGGAAAACCTAAAAACCACGCCCGCCTATATGTAAATACATTGAATTCTCAAAGCCAGGGCGGGGGGGGTGCGATTAACCTGTTGGACCGTCAGAACTTATCTTCCGCACCAACATTCCTTTCCTCTTAGTGGGGTTAAAATTCTCAAGACTTTCCCCGTTCTGTCCCACGAAATACCCTTTCGAGGTCATTTTCTCCCACACTTGTAGGTCAAAAAGGGTGCATTTCCTTCAGTTTTTGGGCCTTTTCGGAAACGATAACTTTCCCTTTTGACGTTACAGATCTCATAAAACTTCCTCCCCTTGGTCAACAAAATTCCATTTTGACACTATAGTGACAGTCCCCATCTCGTAAAGTCTGAATTTCAACTGGAACTCACATTTCCAGATATTGAACTTTAAACCGAGGGGCTCCTTTCCTCTCGTTTAAAAGGGGGGTCAAGAGATAGACGAGCTACAGACACCGACACGGACAGTTGTGGTAGCAGGGGGCCCTTTTCGGAGACGATGTGTTCGATGGATTTAACTATGGAGGATTGGTACGTAACTAACTTTGGCTCCTAATTCCCAAATTATAATTATTGAACTTTAAAATAAATCTAAAAATAAACTATAAAATTTTAAGCTAGTTGATTTAAATGATTGTTAAGTTTTGGAGAGCGGACTTAAACTTAACAGTTTTGTCTTATTTTAAATTTATATGCCTAATCTTTGTTTTTTACTATGTTTTAAATTGAAGTAATAAATGCCACAAACTTGCAAAGAATATGTCCAACCTTTATGTACAGCACTGGGAACATGGCAACAGCTTTGAGCTTGGATCATACTGAGCAGAAGTGCCGGGCAGCGGCGAGTCTTAAATAGCCACGGCACTAGCGTCGTGGGCGGGTGTTGTTGAAGTAGCTTTCGGTGGTTAGCCGCCTGGAAGAAAGCCTCTATCGTGAAGCGAGTATCCCAATATGCCGGAGTAACTAATCGTTAACCTAATCTTCACAGCAAATTCACCCCGTGGTTCCAAGGTTTAGTGATGAAAGTGACCCTCATCTACGCTCCGGATGAAATGCTAAGTGCCTGGATAGCGTCTTCGAGGGCTAAAGCACGTCTTCCAGGGCAGAAGCTTTGTTATTCTCCGAAGGTGTACTTTCCGGCTTATACTTACCGGCAACTTACTTTCCGGCTGGTGTATGACCCCGGGCGTAAGCGGTGAAGAGTGTGTGCTCACTGCTCATCCACGTTTGCTTGAAAAACCTCGACTGAGCGATCGAGTAGGTGTTTGACAGAAGTTTACTAGTGGCGGCTTGTTGACTGTAGTTTCTTGTCTACACAATGAAGGACTGAGTGACTATTTTAACTTGTTTTAGTATATTTTATTGATGTTTTATAAGCCTTTTTAGTAGTATCAATGTCTTATGTATTTTTACCTAGTATTTTACATATACTATACTCTTTAAGTTCATATGATGTGATATATATGTTTAAGCGTATCCATCGAGTTAGTCCTGTTGTCATACCCCCCTGAGCAAGAATAAAGCTGGTTCTTTTTTTAAAGAAATTTTTGTAGTAATTTTTGAGCCTGGGTTTTTTGGGTGATAACCCTTTATGTGCCACTTTTGGTCAGTACATTTATTTATCCATGTTATACCTTTTCTCCTAATTGTTTATCCAACACATACGATCATGGCCAAATAATATTTGGTGTGTAATGAAGAAACGAAATTGTAAACGAAATTGTAATCCCATTATTATTATTAGTATTTTCAAAAATGCAATGCATTTAGCAGTTACTTATTTCCAAACCAGGGCTGCAGAACTACATACCATATACCAACATTTGAGGTCCAGAGACCACGCTGTCGTCTTCGTTATGGACTCCTCAGTCTGGAAAAGTCAGTAACCGAGCAGATGTCTTCTTGGTGAAGTTGATACTACCTTCAGACTGATAGCTAAAAGAAATTAGCGCACTAGTGAGACAAAACAATGGTCAGGCTCAACACGAAATTGAAGGTAAGACCATAGGAGCTTAACAGTAAGTTACTTCTTATCTCTCGAAGTACACTGTGTGAGTACACCGCCGTGCTGGTAAACTAAATTTATTTTTAACTACAATTTTTGGTATTTTCAGCTTCATAAACATGACATCTGCCTCGGTTACTGACTACTCCAGACTGATGAACCCATCACGGAAGATGAAGTTGTAATTTCTTTATGTCATAAACGGCTTGTCGGTATTCTTCATGTAATTGTAATGTATTTTCATTGTCAGCACTTAGTTTCCAAATCACACAATGTTTGTTTCAAAAATGTATACACTGAAAAAAAGGAATTGTTGTTTTTACAGTATAATACCGGCAACCGAGGTTCCAATTTAAAACTGTAAAATGCACAAAAATGAACTGTAAAACTAGCAATTTTACAGTTTATTACTGTAAAATCAGAAATTTTTAAATTTTATTACTGTAAATCAACGTTATTATACTGTAAAAACAACATTCATTTTTTACAGTGTAAAATAAAACGTCATCTTTAATTTAAAGGTTTTGTATCGGGATAAGAATCGCAAAAATGTTTGCACTACAGCCTCTTCTTAAGCTTGCAATCAAAACGGCCCTTTAATCTTCATGGTGCTTTTGTTGTAATAGTCAGTTTCCTTTAATTACGCCTTGAGCTAAATAAAATAGTCCCGAGTTTCAAAGTAATTTTCTTATCTTTGTAAGAAACAAAATACCGTTATCTACCACATAAGACTTAAAAGTTGAGAGTTGTTATCTTTAAACGTGTGTGTTAAATCTTGAAGCGTAGGAACGACACTTTAATCTTTTGACATCACTACCAGGTAGTGTCAGGTCCTGCACTTGACACTTTAAATCCCTGAAATGATTGTAACAATTTTAATTATCTTGACATATTTGAAATTTTGAACAGTAAGATTAGAAGAGGCTTAGTGAGAAGAAATGTCAATAAGAAAACACATTTTCAGGAATATAATTCGAATTACTTTATTGAGTAGCAATTTGAAATGTTTTTACTATTTTATGAAATTCAAAGATGGAAAACCTATAAAAATGATTTTAAATTAGAGTTATTAGTTAACTTATTGTGATTCATTTTCAATAGCATAAAAGTATTCAGCTAAAAAAAAGAAAAAAGAAAATCATCAAAACAAAAGCAAAAAATATGAATAAATAAACAACTTAAAAAGTAAAAAATATAATTTATTTCTAGCAAATTAAAAGCTTCACACCCAAGAATCGTATTTAGTTTACAAAGATTGCTTTTTCTTTTTTGAATGTGTGTTTTTTTTATATGTAAAATTTATTATTATTTTTTCGACATATTTCAGTCTGTCTTTAAATGTTTTCCTTCATTTTGCCTGCACATAGCATCGTAGTCCGCCAAAAAATGCACTATAACACACATAATAGTTATTAAAAAAATGCATAATGCAGTAAGAAAAGTTAAAATTGTAGCTTGAATTGTTTTTACAGTATAATACAGCTACTTTTGAAGTAATAAACTATAGAATTGTTTACCTTACAGTAAGAAACTGTAAAATTGCTAGTTTTAACTGTAAAATTGCTAGTTTTACAGTTTATTACTGTGCATTTTACAGTTTTAAATTGGAACCTCGGCTGCCACAATTATCCTGTAAAAACAACAGTTCATTTTTTGCAGTGCAGGATACTGCAACCTAAAAAAAAAAAATATAGCAGAAGCAGACAAAATGAAAATTAAAACTGTATTCTAAGTAAACGTATTTAATCATGTTTAATCTGAGGAATCTTGCGAGAAAGCAATAAGCAATATCGTGCTTTTTTTTTTTTACCTTTAACTATTTAGTTTTAGATTACAGCTAAAATTTCACAACAAAAATCATCTCAAAACATTAAACACCCCATGCTCTTTTTAGTCATGTTATTTAAAACTTAGTTAGCTATTGTACACTTTTCTTATTCAAAAGCATACTCGCACACAATAAATAAAGCGAAGAGTTATTGCCCAGTCAGCCTAAAACTTCATTTATTTTCTGGAGATGGAATTATAATCCTTTGGCCAGTTGATGTATGCTTTAGATTTATCTAGATAAACACGACATAAGAAGATCCTAGATTATTTCCATACTACTCCCACGAAGAAGTGATGGATGGCATCCAACAGAGCTGAGCTTTGATAAATAGGTTAACCAAGTGTCTCGCCTTACTATGTCAGGCGCAGTAATAACTTTAAATAAACTGATATGCTAGAGCAAAATCATATGCACTTAAGCAAAAATAATGCAGTAAGCTACGTCTCTCTCTTTTTCTTTGTACCTTTGCTTTATTTTAGCGTATATTATAGGATTCTACTTGGTGTTATTTTTTTATTCCTATGTGTCACTATTTATATATATTTTATTCACGATGTGCGAATTAGAGTTGAAAATACTGGCGTCATAAGAAATAAAGACCTATGTCTAAGAGAAAAAACATGGAAAAACTAGAAGACACACATTTTTAACCTCTATAAATGCTATTATATGTTTAAAAAATGTTCTCGCTCATTAGTAGATTCCCGCAGAAGCAAAACTTTAAACTTCTTTGAAAAATATATCTTTAAACAAACCATATAAAAGTCTCTAAAAATCAATTGCACCAACATTTGGATTTAGAATCTTTTAAGATATGACGGGAGAATAACATAATTGAAGAATTTATTACTTCGGTAGAGTATGTAATTATTTTTATTTTCTTAGTGGTACATAGTTTTTCTGGTCGTTATTATACACGATACAGTTAGGTATAAAGTAAAAAAACCAATGTTATTTATGCACGTGCAATGGTCGAATAAGCTAAGATATGCTTTGTGTTTAAAATAGAAAAATAACGTGAATAACGCACAGAATATGAAGGAAGGATTTTTTTTTTTGGATAAGTTGTGATAAATGTAATGTTAAAGAAATAAATTAAAATCTGAAGCAAATCAAATCGAACGCAAAAAAGTCTTGAATACTTTATATTTGATAGTATTAAGTAATTTAAGTGTATGTTTTTTTCCTCGGCTATTTTAAAAACTAGATCTTTTATAATGAAAAAAAAATCATCATACTTAACATATATTCGATTTTATCATATATATGTAACTCTGATACAAAATATATCTTTCAAAATGAAGAAATATCTATATAAATATGTTTTTGTGAATTATCTATACTCGATCTTAAGTAGTTAAAAAGTTGTTTATTTTTTCTCTGTGTGCTATTCAGTAGTATATTTATTTACATTATGTATGTGGTTATGCAACAGACTGTCTTCTCAAAGGATCACATGCATTGATTTTCGATAGTTTATGTCGTAGTTAACAGAAATGCAGAAAACGCAACATCATTAAATGTTAACAAATATATACACTAGTTCAGCATATTACACAATTTAACAGCTGTCAGTAACTGTTTTCAATATTCCGATGCACTGCTTTTGATATTGGGGAAAGGGAAGCTCTCAAAAGTGTTATCTGTATACATAAATGGCTACTTCTGTATGTATGTCCGGGGTAATCTTCAAAACTACTGGACCGATTTTAATCATTTTTTCACCATAGATAGCTACATTAACAGGAATCAGGATAGCCTATAATTTATTTGTAAAAAACTTAGTTTAAAAAAAATATGGAAAACAGTAAATTTCATGTAATATCCCCATAAAATAATTAAATTTTCAACCCATTGTTGCAAAAATTTGTTGCTTTGTAACAACAATATTAATAGTATTCATAATGAAAATTTTGAACCAAGGCTTCTTTGGAGTAAGTATGCAATGTATTGCTTTCTTAGGATTTTTATATTCATCTATATGCCAATTATTCGATGCCGGCCACCTTGTATAGTGGTCAGAGCAGTCTGCCACGGGTAATGTGGTCCCAGGTTCGAGTCCCTGCTTGGGCATGGATGTGCTTTCTCTCTCCTTGTCCTTTTCTTGTATGAATGTGTTGTTGTGAAAGGTTGCCGACCCTATAAACGGATACCTATGGCATGCTTGTTTTGTGGAAGTCGGATTTCACACCAAATTACGGTACAGTTGGAAAAATTAAGCGCGCACTCCAAATTGCCAGCCTGACAACAACAACAATCAATAATCGATACCGGGTTAAATAAAAAAGAGAATTGATTTTGGCAATAGTTAGAAAATAGAAAGTGATTTTTTGGAAAATCACACATATAAAATAAATAACGCATTTAAGTTTGATTTCACGCTCTTCTTAACATCCAGTTAATCTACAGCATGGTCACGAAAAATACCTTTGAAAAATATGATTCTACTGGGCTTAGTTGAAAGGCATATATTTATTTTCTTGAATTTGGCAGTTTGCTTTTAAACCCGTGCGACGCCGGGCACATTAGCTAGTAAATTTATAAATAATTTAAAATGAAATAAAATGCCCATTGTTTTTAAAAAAAATTGTTGCTACAGAGCAAAGAGTAAAATTTCAACTTGAAGAACGCGAGCTACAAATATGCTATTTTGTATTGATACAAAAATCCACACAGGTCAAAATTTATACATATAAGAAAGCTGATTTAAAATAATGCTTTGTTACTTTTGATATAATGTAAATACTGCAACATTAAAAAAATGACCACATATTCTAATAAAAAATAGTGCTTTGTTATTTCTGAATTAATGTGAATACAGCAACATAATTTAGTTACATAACATTAAAACGAAAATATCAATTTTTAAAATTTTTTCCAAATTTTTACCACAAAAATTAGTAAATTCAAAACGTTTTTATTTCGGTATCTTACTCCAATCTTGGGGTAAGATGACTGATACCTTTGGGGTAAGATACCGTTATGATAATCAATGCCACATGCTATTAACAGTTTTGCCATTCGAAAAGAAGTAAAAATTTTCTTTTATTGTATAATTCATTATAGTGTTTCATACTTTATAGATCAGAATATGTATTAATTGGATTACTTAAGTTATTTATGATTTTTTTAAGCCCTTCGATTAATTTGTGATTTCCTTCGTTTTATTTGAGGCGTGAAACTTTGATGGTGAAAAGGTGTGCAACTAAAAAATAATAATAATAACAGTAAACTTAGGTTCGCTGATTATAAAAAAAAAGTGTCTGAAAAGTAATTTAAAATGTACGCAAAACACATGGCTAAAGATTATAGAATTAAGAAACACTGGAAGGGGGGAGGGGGTATATGTAAAGGAATTTAGCCAGTTGTACTTTTGTGCAAAGAACATTGTCTAAACGAAAAAAAAAAATCGCTGGATTAGAATATATCTCATTCTTCTTCACGCCTTCTTTTTAGCCTCTTTAAGGATCTTAAACAAGAGATTGTGCTTCATGGCTACTTCTTGAAATATGTTCAGGGATGATATTCTTTTAAGTAAACTACTTTTTCAGGTATTTTTATCTCCCTTTTTCGTTCTTTTTCGAAGCATGCATTGCGCGCAGATTTCTTTAAAAAAGAAGTGCTTTATGTTTTCCAGAAGTAACAAAACTTGGAGGGAAAAATCATTGACAGAAAGTCAAGATGAGCTCAAACTTTTTAAAGGTAAATTCAAATGCCGTTTTGTGTGAGGATGTAAAATGGCTGTGTTATTGTAAAAGATAAAATTTTAAGAACCGTGTAAAAGATCAAGACACCTTTCTGTTCTTATAATTAAAAAATATTTTGGTTATTAACTTATTATTAGTATTTTTCTGAAAGAAGATTAAAAAATAATTAATAGAAAATGAAGCAAATTAATTTAAAAGAAAGAGAAAATTAACAAAAATATCTTTAATTATTTTTTAAAAATTTTTGTTGGATTATGTATGAAAAGCGTTTTCTACAAACAATCCAATATCCTAATATACTACTTTGATCAGTTTGTTTTTATAAACTACACTGCAAAAAATGAACTGTTGTTTTTACAGTATAATACTGGCAGCAGAGGTTCTAATTTAAAACTATAAAATTCCGAGTAATAAACTGTAAAATTAGCAAATTCACAGTTTATTGCCGTAAAATTTAGCTGTATAATATTGTAAAAACAGCAGTACAATACTGGCATAAGAGGGTCTAGTTTAAAATTGTAAAATGCGCGGTGATAAACTCTTAAATAAGCAATTCTACAGTTTATTGCTAAATTGGTAAATTTTACTGTTTAGTACTTCAAAAGTAGCAATTTTACAGTGTATTACTGTAAAATTAGCATTTTTTATGTTTATTACTGTAAATTTATCTGTATTATACTCCAAAAACAAAACTTTTTTTTTTACAGTGTAGTAACCTACTAAGCGGTTACTGAATTTTCAAATACAAAAGTTACATTGCTGCACAATGTCTTATATTCTTTTTTTTTATATTGACCTTAAAACCATTTTTAAAATTTATCTTTTAAGGCTGGCAAGTTAATGGATATTCAAAAATCGATATTCGAATACATAACTTATAGTACTGAATATATGCATTTTAGCAATTTCGATACACTGAGTAGATATACCTCACATTTTTATAAAAGTTTCTTATAAAAGTTAAACGTTGCATCAATATTTTTAAGCATAATTATAACGACTGTCATACTTTTTCTGAGTGCTTCTTACAATTCATCAGATACGTATAACTCAACAATGTAAACCTCCTCAAGCTGTAGCTACATATTGTGAGGTTGCTTATCTCTGATGCATTACTAAGGTGTAATAACATAGTCTCTATGACAACCTGACTACGTCATACATGAGAGGTCAATTAAACAAGAACTAGGAACTATCGCACCTCCACCAGAATATTATCGTGGGTTTAGACTTCAAAACCTCCTTTATATAAACTTAACCATTATATGTTTCTAAATAAATTCATATATATTTTAGTTTAAACTTGTTTTTTACAATTTAAAAGCATTATAACTAAAATAATTTTATTATATACGAACATCATATCATAATGTTTAAAATTATTACTGATGTATACTTAAGGTAATGATTTAAAATGTGTCAACTCATGCATGTACTTGCCGATAGACGAAGAATGTTCCTTATTTAAGGGCGAACAATACGAAACGTTATTTACAGTTATTAAAAAAAAATCATGGCTGAAATTAAAAGTAAAAAAACATACTTGATGTTTTCCCGTCTCGTACTGCACAAACACAGATTACGTTAAAATAATCTTTTCAAAAAATATTTTTAACAAATAAATCTCATACATATCAGCGAAATTTCGGATTTGAATGACTTGCTATTAAAAATAATCGAGCGCATCTTGGACTATTGTTACTAATACTTAAACATTTTAAGCAAAATGGCTGAATAAAACTTTATAAAGTATTTTAAATGTGATCAATTTCTAGTTAAAAACAACATATGGTTGCTTTTTATTATTAGTTTTTTTTGACATGACACTTTTTTCTTATAATGTATACTTTCAATAATGAAACGATTGAAAAAATTATATTATCTCTAAACATTTCTCTGGCAACATGAAAGCACAATTTGTTGTGCACCAGTTTTTTTGTTTCTTCTTTTTAAGTTTTGAAAAAATAAATAAATAAGGAAAAGTGCATGTTCGTAGAAGCCTATATCTCTTGGTCGCGCTACCTTAGATTGAAGTTTATTTCTCAGTGAAATGTTGCTTGAAATAGAAAGTAATTTTCAGAACTTCAATATCCTCTATCTGTATTTTCATCTCCCTGCACAAAAGTAAACTACAAAATATTCATTCGTGAATTCATTATTGAAATCTCTGAGCTGAAGTACAATTTTCTACAATCTTCCAGAAGCAAAATATCGTTTGTGTACAAAGAAATATATTTTTTTAAAGGTTTGTATCAGAGGCCTTAAAGGAAAAAATATTGGTTTTTGTATGCATCCAAACGTGTGATTCATTTCTAAAAATAGGAATAGTTGCCTTACATTGTTTCTTTTTTCCCTGAACATGTTTTTTTTTTTTTTTTGGAATGCAAGAAAAAACTGCGATTTTTTTCTCATGTAAGAAAACACACACGCACGCACACACACACACAAATAACGAAATAAAAAAACCACGCAAACTATAAGAATAGCGAAAAGGACAGAAAAAAATAATTACCTACACTTCAATTACCGTAGCAAGGGAAAAACACTTTTTGTTTCTTATTCTTGTAATAATGATTAGGCAACCATATTGTGATTATTATAGCTATAAATAATTTAACAAATATTTTTTAAAGGAATTATGTCAGAGCTTATGGTAATAATTTGCCAACTTTTGTCTAATGGTCAAAATTTATGCAAATATTCATCACAAGGCAACACTTCTTCCTTCAAATTTATTCACGCATTAATCTAGCTTGAAAAATATGAATAATTCATTTTAATTTAAATCCATTTCTCGTTTACGCACCATGAAGTTTGTTTGTAATGCACCGCCTTGACAAAGCTTGAAAATATGCGAGCTTTTTCATAAATATTCAGATTTTGTCAGCAAACTAAAAAGAGAAATTTTTTTTAAAGAAAAAAACAAACAATTTACTACTCTGCTTTTTGTTTTAACTAACTTGTTAGGGTTACTTTCATTTATTTACGTGTTATCTTTAATATTTCTTAAACTTGTAACTTTTATAATACTTCCGTACATCAGCTTCTGATATGGAATCCTGCAAGGGAGAGGGAGTTAGAGCCTTCCTTTATCCCAAAAAAATTTTTTTTTCAAGAAATATTTCTAGTCTTTGTTCTACATCCGACAACTGATTTTGGTATTAACCTAGGTTGCTACCCTACTATTAACAGTTCTAACATGTACTTTCATTTAGCAACCGGTACCACAATTTCGACTCAAACTTTTCAAAGCTGCTGTAGGTGTGTACACTCATTGTCAATAGCATGTGTTACGTTTATAGGAAAGCACTTTAGGGCCGTTTGGGTGATGGAAACATAGCCAGGGGTTGGGCTGTGGTATCCCGATCGGTTAGGCGTCGGAGTCGTAAACGGAGGGTCCCATGTTCTATCCCAGACGATCAAAGATCCACCGTCGTTTCTAATGGTGGCTGGGCGACGAAAAATAAGGGTCATTGTCACAAAGTCCTCCAAGTAAAACGATGCCTCTGGGGGTGCTGGGCCGAAGGTTTGCTCGGTCCTTGGTCTGGTTCAAAAAGAACAGAGCGCTCTTCAGGGCCCTATCCCGGTTAAACCACGAGTTGTGGCAGGTACGGGGGACCCTGGAGTGTGAAAGCAAAAGAAAGTGTCTGGATCAAAAGAACAGAGCCCTCTGAGCTAAATCGGACTTTCACATCAATGGTGCTCGTAAAAATGGAAGCCGTACTTATTCCGCCTTAAATCGGGAATATGTGTCCACTCGGACTCGGGTAAATGAGTGGTTTCAGAAACAACAAAAACAATAGATAGGGAACTAGCAGCAAAGACCATCCTTTTAGCACCACCAAAGCTGACCGTTCCGTGCATGCACGCAGTATTATTTTTAATGCAATGTTTCCTCCAGATGAAAACGCAACTGTCATCAGTATGATCAGAAAATGGGACGTGTCAGAGAAAAGAATGTTGGGCAATGCATTTGTTCACCAGTTCACTAGCTCTGTTTCCCACACCTGGAGGGTTAGACAGTGCTTTGTTGTTTACATAACAAATACCACTGACGATAAGCATACACACTTACCATACAGAGCTAACTTCTGAGACTTTCAGTCGAAATTGTGGTAGCAGTTGCCAAATGAAAGTACTGTTAAAGAAAAGAAGCATCTATATTTTTTGTCATCCCTGAGTCGTTAACATTAATTATAGATCCTTTTAAGGCCTTATTTCAGGTCTAACACCTTGCACTTTTAATCAATATCTATTTTCAATTTTTTAAATCCGTTCCAGGTCCTAAATATCATACAATGTGAAACTCAAGTTCTGCTACTTCGACTTTTGTTTGGCCCCTCACTAACCAACCAAGCTTCTGATTTATTTAAATGACTTTGTTGAGGCATCGTACCCATCGAAACACATTGCTTACAGTATGCAAATCATTGCTTTTCGCTTATCCTCTTAGTAGGTTTAAGTCCGAGTTTCACTCACTACAGCTATCGTTTCTGACGTCAAATTAAAAATAAGCACATTCCAGAGTTTGAAAAGAAAAAAAAAACTTTGCACTTGTAACTTTTTTCTAACTTTTTATGTTGTTAACATGGTTACGTTTTTAAACCTTTTTTTGTTACGTTTTTTTCCTTTGATAATTTAAAAAATGTATTTGTTTTTGTAGCAATCTAAACTACAAACCTTATTAAAATAAGTTAAATGAAATATTTCAACTGTTGGAAAAATCGTCTGCTTTTATTTTTTCAGATTTTAAGGCATTAAAATTCGGTAAATTATAAAAATATCGTAAAAATTACGGTATTACAAGGTTCTTTCTAAAATGTTTCATTTCAGAAAATGCATTATTTTGTTTTCAAAGCTAGGAAATAAAACTTCCTTCTTCTTTTAAACTTTGGTAAGATTTCTGTTGGTTTCTGTAAGCAACAAAATTGTTCTTATTTTCTCCTTTGGCTTATTTTTATATCTTAATTTTAAGGAGTTATAGTTGAATTATAACTGAAATAGAGTATTTTTTCTGCAAATATCACTTATTTATTAAATGACCTTTTAATTTTACACCGTGGGCAAAACCGTGCGGGTACCGCTAGTCTAAAATAATTTCGCTTGGAAGCAATATTACTAAAAACAGATTGAAAAATCATTTTAAACAATAGAATTATGAATTATTACTGCAAAACCATTTGTCGTTTAAACGAACAGGGGAAATATGTTTAAGGAAACATATTCCTTTGCTTAGATAAACATGATTTTATGTTATTTCAAATTCGTGTTAGTCACGTTTTCTCCAAAAAAGGAGCATTTGTCAAACTGAAGCAAATCCTTTGTATTATAGCTTTATTTTGAAACTCACATTTTATGCGAAATATACTTATTGTTTTGAAGAAGTTTTCGCTGACAGAAGCATAGTTTTATTCCTTTCAATAATTCACTTTATGCAATAAGCCGTTTATAAATTTCAAGCAGTGTAATAACACATGCAATATTTTAGCAAGATAGTTTATAAATCCCTGAATGCCAATTTTTTAGTGAAAAGTGCGCAATTGCAATAATTTTTCCACTTACAATTGTAAATGTATAAATTGCACTACTTCATTTACTTGTACAATTTAATCCTTTAAATTTGAACAATATATCCCTACGTTGTAATAATTTTACTGTATCAGGAAGTACTGTGAAAACCCAGGAAACCCAGGTATAGAGAAGTGTTTGCCATTTTTTATTCTTTTCGGGATATTCATTTAAAAGTTTTTAAACTCATTACTTCCCAGTAGCACAAGTAGCAATTATTAAACTTTCTTAAGAAAAGAAATCATTAGATAAACATGACCTTTAAAATAGAAACTCTCTTGTTTTAAACCGGTTGTGCCCAACAACTTTAATCAATGCTAAAACATTGAAGCTACAAAAATTGAAAAATTTTCTTAAACGTCTTTTTGATGAATATATTATAGGAAGTTTGTTAAACAAACACATCTTTTTTATGTTACCTTGTTCGTTTTGAGCATTGTTGCTAAAATTAAAATTGTCGCTTAAAACAATATTTCAAAAGAAGCATTTTTGTGAAATGAAGTAAATAAGTAGCCTTTTCATGCTTTTAAAGCGCGTTTTAGAATGATTTGTTCATTTACATACCCATAATATATTTTACGACATCATACGATTTTTCTCCTTAAATATACACGTGCATGCACGTGTTTTGCAGTTACAAGGAATGCCTTTTTCAATGCAAACTAAAATGCTTGTGCGTGAAACGTTTTTTCATTCATAAGCTATCTCATTTGTTCTGCATTGGAAATTGTTGTCCTTGTAACGCCGAAGCACAGTGTTGTAATCTGTAAGTTTTATGCTATAAAACGTTTTTATTTTTAATTCTACTTTTTAATAAAAATATATTTATTTATTTTTCACTTTTGCTGACATTGAGACAAAGTTACTATCAGCATATGCAATTGTATCAATCCTGTTTCTTGATGATTTTTGTTCAGTGCTTCAGGTGTTATTTTGCTCTTTTTCACTATGAACGTTTTTTGTCAAAAAGCCTAAAACATTTTACACATCACGGTACTTTTTTTTGACATTTGACACCCTGAAGTCCCCCGCCCCTACCGCTTGAACGGTTTATCGGTTTTGGGACCCCAGGGACCATCACGGTACTAAAAGTGCAAACTATTTGCAATCAAAAATCACAAAGTTGAATTTTCCAAATTAGCGATGAATATGCAGTGCACGGTACTTTTGCGACGGACACTTTAAAATGACTACTTAATACGTTTATTATAGAAAAAAATCGGGTAAACAGCAAACATGAAAGAAATTATTTAAAAAATAGCTTATTTAGTATAGAAAATAAAAGTACCTCTAATACACTTACACATATAACACAATATTCTACACAAAACTAAACGTTTATAATCTAAGTTTATGATATATTCATTACATTTCTTGAATTTTTCATTTTTCCCTTTTGTTTTAAATGTGCTGCTAGTATCATAGCATACACTAGAAACGCCTATTAATTATTATTATTATTCGGATCCAAGAAAGCAGCTATAACACTCGTGTATTAAAAACATGTCTATTATTTAAGTACAAAACTTATATAACCTATTTGCATAAATTCTAGAACATATCATGTTTAAAGCAATCATGATCTTCTTGGGCTCTTATTTTCATAACAATAATCCTCAAAAAATTGTTTTGTTTGTAAAATTTTCAATTTATGATTTAAAACATTTAATTAAAAAATTTACAGTAAAACCTATTTCACATTTTGCTAAAATTTTCATAAATATTTCAGTGACATAGAACTGACTTAGGTGAACTCGAATTGACATTCATTTAAAAATGATTTCTTAATGAAAAATAAAGTTAAATATCGCACATATCCTGAGATATTTTTGAAATAAGTGACACTTAAAAAAAAAAAAAAAAAAAAAAAAAAAACTGAAGGGAAAAAATACTCTACAGATTTTACTTTCCTGTCATAAACATTAATTAAAGTGAAATTTTATATATGTCAGTTTTACAAAAAAGTAATCAAAAAGGAAAACGACACAAGAGTTGCATTATTTAAATAAAAATTGGCAGAATATTACTCTACACAATTCGAATTTCAAGATGACGTGAGGATAAAGAATGAATCAAAGGAATACTTCTTCCGCCTGAATAAATCTGGTGAAGGACAGGTTTCATTTTTTACTGTCATGAATTACAAATACTTGGAATGGTGTTTTATTTATCTTTTATTCATTTGCTACGTTAAAAAAATTGGTTATTATCGATTTTAAGAACATTTAATTTTTATCGACTTCAAAAAGGAAGAGACTATCGGTTTTTAGCACACGCATGTTTTCTATTTTGGATCTTCCATAATTTCTGATTGGAAGAATCAATTTTAATAATTATTTTTTGAATATATAGTGACTGGTTTAACTTATATCCCGTACGTTTGTTTTTACAATGTTTGTTCTTCAAGAAAAAAATGTAGGTGAAAAACAGTAATTGTCTTATGTTATTAAAATAATAAACGTATACCGTAACCCCTCGCTACATCGCACATATCTTTTTGTCCCCCATAAACTTTTATTTACATTCTAAAATATACTTTTTTTCTATTTGGTAATACTGAAAAAAGGATATATTTTTAAGAAAACAAAGGAATTTCTCATTTTTTTTAAATAAGTAAAAAAACATATATTTTTCATTCACATTCGGTTGAAATTCCACTTATAAACAATTAATATATTTATTCCTTATTAATTAATTTTTTTAAATAATTTGATATCTGATTCTTTTTTGTTTTTATAAGAAAATTGTCTGATATATAATAATAAAACAAAATTTTTGTAGATACACGTGTCATTAATTGGTTCGTTCAATTTTTATGACCTCAATTATATTGCGTTTTTGCATGAATCCTTAATTTTTTTTTGTCGTTTTCTGAAAAAGGAGATACAACGAGGAGTTACTTTAACACTTTTATACTGTATGATTAATAATAATGGTAAAAAATAAAATAAAAGTCTACTTTTGTATCTGTGTCAGATGTGTCAGATTAAGACAGAGTGTTATCGTCAATTGATGGTTGCTGTCTAAAACTTGAAAAATTTTAGCGATATAAAATTACACAAAAAAACGGATTATGTATTATATTTTGAACTAGCGGTACCCGCACGGCTTTGCCCGTGGTATACAATTAAAAGTTCATTTGTAAAATAATTGATATAGCAGAAAAAAGTCTCTTATTTTAGTTATAATTCACCTATAATTCCTTCAAAGTATGATATAAAAATCAGGTATGGACCACGCACTACTTCCTTTAGTAGATGACTTAAGTGCTAAAATAGTGCTTGGAGTGATCAAGATAACAATTCAAACATTTATATCCCTAGTTTGCCCCAAAACAATGCAAACAAGTGTTTTACAATGATTAATCTCTTAAATATCGCCGATTTTAACATCATTCAGTGGATTTTTCGCAAAATATCGCCAATGGCGCCAAATTAAACCCCAACATTTAAAAATAAAAAAAAAATCGCCGAATTTGTCGCCAAATTGGCGACAAATACTTGGCGACCAAAGGCTTGGCGATATATCGCCAAGTGGTCGCGCCAATTCCTCTGCATTGAAATTAACACTGATTTACTCCATAAAAGGGGTAAAACACCCCCTTGGGACATTCGAATGCAACCCCAAGAGGAGATGCACAAAAATAAGCCAAAAGAGAAAATAAGAACAATTTTGTTGCTCACAGAAACCAACAGAAATCTTACCAAAATTTGAAAGAAGAAGAAAGTTTCCTTTCCTAGCTTTAAAAACAAAACAATACATTTTCCGAAATGAAACACTTTAAAAAGAACTTTGCAATATCGCAATTGATACGATATTTGGTTAATCTGTGCTATTGGTACCCTTTTCTCACTAATTGGGCGATAGGCGCGCCATGAGTGGTAACCCCACAGAGTAAAGATACATAGAGAGAGTGTGTGGTAACCTTTCCGCCGCCAGAACCTACCTGGCTTTAACCACGTGATCTACAACCACCGTAGCGGATCATAGCATGCACTTCTATGGAGATGAACTGTTGTTTTGAGATAAAATGGTTTCTACTGTCTTTTTACGTTTAGTGCGCCTGGCAGCCACGGACGATTCCATCTGAAAAAGGGGAATTAGGTTTTGGATGCGCACTACTCGATGCTTTCAGCTTTTGTTCGCTTACTACTTCCTCGTTGCTTTTCCCCCCTATTTCGAGAAAGTCCGAAGAGACTTGGCGCGTGCACAGTTGCGGCGGAGGTCGTACGAAAAAATTTTAGACAGTAAATGTTGTGCATTTGGATGCAAAGAAAAATCGGTCAAGGGAGGACCAATAACATTCCATAGGTAAGTTTAGTCTGTAATAATATCTCAGTTATTTTTAAAACTCTTGCTTTAATTGTTAAAAATAGAGTTAGAAAGATTTTTATCACTTTTTTGGCGGGTAACATTTTATGACAAAATTAACAATTTTAGTTGAGCGTTTTCGCTTGCTATCTTTGATCACACAGAATGCATAGAAATCCATATCCTCACCGATAGTGTAAATCTGTGACTTCAATAAGTTCTATTTCAACAAATTAATGTTTTTGCATAGTTTGTGGGGAATGTAAAGCCTTGATTTAAATGCCATTAAATTACCATTTAAATATTTTATTCAATTAGAAGTATTTGTCCTTTCTTTCTGGAAAAAGTTACAGCAAAAGTGAACTCTTTTTTTCGTAATTCGACCTTATTGCGCTATTCATCTGTCGGTACGACCTTATACCGCACAAGCAGAATGAAAGGGCATGTCTCAAAAATTGCATTTTTAAAAAATCACCTCCCCTACTTATGATGTTTTTTATTCATTCTCTACTGAACTTTGTGTAACTAATTATCAATTGTTTGTACATACGTAAAGCAACTGCTTTTTTAAAGATTATTTCTCGCAATTTCGGGCGGGGGGGGGGTAGAGCAAACAATGTTTTTATGAACCTACTACTGTTTCCAAACGTTGCCAAAATCAATATTGCTGAAATGCGAAATCTATGAAAATGAAAAAAAAAAAAAATCCGCCAAATATTTTAATTAAGTCATTAGTATATTGGAAACAGGGTTGCCAGAAAAATACTACGCTCCTTATTTGGGCGAAAAAATACTACCGTAGTATCAAAAATACTACGTCTGGCAACGCTGAAAAAAGAACGAAACAAAAATAAGTATGAAAACGTAACCATGGTAACAACATGAAAAGTTGATTTCCGTTGATAATATAGTCATCTCTCTTTTCAAACAAATTTTATTCTCGAGCTCAACCATTTTAGAATCGTTTGGCTTGCTTTACTGAAGGTAAGCCTTGAATTCCGGGATTCTAAAAACAATTGTTACAGCTCTCCTGATGCTAATAGAAACTTAAAAAAAACTTCATTTTGTGCAAAAAAGTTCAAGCTTTCGAATGACATAAAACTTGAAAATGTGTATGAAATATTTCTTCCCTATTTTATCGAATTTCCGCCTAGAATTAGAATAGAAAAAGAACGAAATGGAATTTTCGCTTCGTAGTGCAAAACTACAGACTACAAACTAATTTTGTGCCAAGTGTCATGAAAATCGACCGCACGGTTTTGGCGCTACGACTGTAACAGACAGACAGAAAGAAAGAGAAACAGACAAACCTTCAGCTTTATTACTAGTAGAGATAAGGTTTCTCTGTTTTAAAACATTTTGAATTTATTGAAATTACAATAAAAAATTGGAATGAAGGTTTTCATGAAACACAAATAAAATTGTTTGCCTTTCTTTTTTTTCTGTGTCATTTTTTTTTGGAGAAGAAAACTTTTCAAATCCTATGCTGTGAAAAACCAATGCATTTATTAATGGCAGCTTCATGTTTTAGTTTAAAACTAACTATTATTTTTCTGAATATGTATTATAAAAGATAAGTTCAAATAGTGGAACTCTAAAATTGATTCCCAGTAAAAAAAAATAAATAAATAAATTCCGCGCAATAAAACAGTAATTTGTCTTTAACAGATGATAAAATGTTGGTACCTATTAATTGTTATGATAAATTATGAAGTCAGTGATAATATTTAGAAGGTATCAATTCAATTAGTAGAAAAATCAAATACCGCTATTAATTAATGCCGATGATTTTTAGTGCCACTTGCCCAAATATGTAGGCTTTTTAAGTATTTTTCTGAGAAATGCTGAGTTTTCAGGAAAAGCAAAGAAAAGTTTCGTAGTGGCAGTAATCCATACTATTTCCAAAACACATTTACAGTTTCAAAAAATGGAATCGAATCCTAAAAAGCATCGAGATTGATGCAGAAAACAAGAAGAATGACAGTAGCAACAAATTAGGGATTATTCTTCTGTTTCTAGAACAATTTCTGAACAAACTACTCTTAAGAACATTATTTAAAAATCACTCTTATTCGATCATCGAATGTTAATAACATTATTAATAATTAGTGCAACATACTTTTTAATATTAAATTGTCAACACAAAAATAATTTTAGCCGGAATCGAACCCTAATTTTCTAGAGGAAAAAAGTCTAAATATTAGACCCAGCAGAAAAAAAAAATCTTAGTGGTTAGATTTTAACTTTTCAAAATTGTTCTTTTGTTATTTTTTCACGCGTAGTTTTCATGTTTTTACGAGCGTGTGTATTAAAAAGAAAAGGGTTTTAGCAGCACTTGGAAGGACCAGCAATCATTCCAATAAATAGTTTATTTCTATTCCAAGCACGATTGTTATATTCTTAGTCTTTTTTGACCAAACGGCGATGCCAGCTGTGTCATTTTTTATGGCTATACCTTTAAATTTGTGGTTTTTGTCCAAAACACAATGTGCTTTTTACCATTGCTCATATTTTTTTCGTCTTTCAGTACAATGCACCTATAAGAGAAAAACATAGGTTGACAAATTTTTAATTCCAAATTTTGAAGAAAATTATTACTTTAAGAAGAATGAATAAATGCAAAATTAGGTCGAATTGAAATATGACTCGTTGTTAAGAAGAAGAAAAAAAAAAGAAATACGCTCATGTTAAAGTTTGCTGTATATATATATATATATATATATATATATATATATATATATATATATTTGGTAAATCAAACTTATTGGCACCAAGGATGAATTTAATACCCGTTGATTTGCAGCAGTGTTAGTCGCTGAGTGAGTAGATTAGTGCATATCCTATGTTTAGGTTTTTTTATGAAAAGGTAAAATCATTGACGAATAGTTCTATGTACTGATAAGCAAATTGGCCGATTACCGATTACCCATCAATTGACTATTCATAATTGGCTGATTAATATGCTCGGTCTATTAATGATCGTAATTATTTTAGTGCTATCAGTTTCATCATCGCTTTCTGTTTTCTTTCACAATTTTGATTTTAGAAATAAATGATCAGAAAGAAATCTCATATACTTCGAGAGACTATTTATTTTTTTTCATTTTCCTAACTTTTCCCAAAATGTTTTCAAAATTTCCTCCTATTTCTTCTAGATAATTTTCATATAATTGTTAATAAAATTAGATCATACCAATTAGAAATGAAAATGTAAATAAAAGAACCGAGAAAGTTATGGCAAGCAAGTTTTTAAAATTTTTATCAGCCCTTCAATGCAAGACTTATTCTTAGAAAATAAATAAAGTTGTCTAAAAAGTACTATCATATTGGAGTAAAGTAATACTTTTTGCAATCAACAAAACAAATTATCTATTTTCAACTAATTGCCACTTTTGTATGTATATCATTTATTTTTCACAAGTTTATATATTAAACTATATATAATGTCTGTTTAACTATGTGTAATACATATTGAATTTAAATTGAGTTTCTCGAGGATTCATTTGCTTAGAGTTATCTGGTTACTATAAACCAATGAAACAAGCGCCTGACACGTGTTTCAGAATTAAAAAAAAAACACTATTTTGATTGCTGTTCATTTATTTTTAAAGAAAGTTCACACACTCGACAGGATAAAATATTTTTCGTAAAAAATCAAGCAAAAAAGAAAAAAAAAATTAAATATCAACTAAGCATTTCATATAGTGATATTTTGTAACTTAACCTCTTTCCGTTCGTTCAAGAGTCAGTATACATCTATCAACACAGAGTATCCTTTCGAGAAAAAAAAAACTGTTTTATAGTAATATATATTGAGTTACATTTTATTTCCTTAAAAAAGCTTTAAATATTGCATGCACATAAAATGCACCTGGTCACAATAAAAGCTAGCTTCCCAGTTTCGTTTCATATGATAAATGCACCGCTAAATCTTAAAAGGCTCTATTATGGGAAAAGTGTAACATAAACGTAAGACAGATTTACGATCATCCACTAAAAGTTGAACTTCCTGGAAACGACAAAATAAAGCTTTCTTCCCACGAAAGTGACCAGGAGAAAAGTTTTTGTGGAGTGTTGTAGAATAAGTGATCAAGAGTGGAATGCGAATAAGGTATTGTATAATATTTCAATTTACCCACCAGTTTTTCCAGTATCAATATTTTTCTCGAAACATACTTTCTGCCTTTTATATCGCTACTAGCTGCGTTGCACGGCGTTGTACAGTTCATCTTAAAAACAAAAGTTGTGTCAAGGGACGTATGTTCAACAACACGGATTTATTTAAAAAAAAAATAAGTAAAATTTCTTGTCAATGTGATAAAAAGAGCAATTTTTGTGACTCATATTCGAAATTTGCCTTTAATAGATAATTTGAAATTCCAAAAATTAAGTTATTGTTATTAGTTCGTTAAAGTATTCGGTTCCACGGACTTTCTTTCGATTACCTCCTGAGCGTGTTTTAGACATCCATGTGTGAGTGGGGGGAGGGGGTTCTCCCACGTGAATTCCTTAGTAAAAAGGATTTTGGAAGCAACATTTGGTAAAGATCCGATTTAAACTGTAGGCTTGTATAAGGACACCCATCTTAATGACGTCACCTCCACATAATCAAGAAACCTCTTATGTGATTCCTGTGTGAAACTTCCTATGTGATTTATTGAACATCAAATGACCTATGTACAAGGACGTCATTTAAAGTTTTTCCAGGGAGGGGGGGGGGCAAAGGGTAAAAACACAATACAATTTCACCAGAAAAGATCAAAACCCACGCCCACTTATATGTAAATACATTGATTTCTCAAAGTCAGGGGGGGGGCAATTGACCCCCCTGCCCCCTAAATTACGGGCCTGCCTCTGTACCAAATTTAACAAAAATCCGACTTAAACTGTAGATTTGTATTAGGACATCCCCTTTAATGACGTCGCCCCCACATAGTCAAGAAACCTCTTTAGTGATTTCTTGAGCATTAAAGGACCTCTGTGCCGAAGTTAGCAACGATCCGACGTAAATTTTCATTTATATATTCACCGATTTTGCGTCGTTTTTTTTGTCTCTGTCTAGTAATATTGAAGTCAGTCATGACATTAGCATTAATTGCACTTTTGAAATAGATTGAAAAGTGTTAATTTTCCTTCGCAGCATTAAATAGGTTGCTTTTTGAACATCAGATAAAGGAAAGTATTCTTTTGAATCTGCGACAATAATGAAACATGCGATTTAATAATCTTCCCGAAAAGGTGTCAACCTAATCACTCTAAACTGATTTAATCCTATGATAAAGAATTTTAAATCTTTCGTGAGATTTAATGTTCTCCTTTCAAAACAACGGTTCAAAGAAGTACAATTCTTAGAGAGATTAAAAATGACAGGCTAGAGACATGACACAAATGGAAGTTATGTTAATTATGTAAAGTGATTAAAATGTCTGGGGATTTTAGAGAAACACTCACACATACATCCATATTCCTATTTGCAATGTTGTTTATTATTTGTTGATTAAAGTGCCGTTAAAATAAAAATAACAAACTCTGAATTTCTATTGTATTTGGCATTAATGCACTTGCATATGATGTTTAAGTTTCAGTTTTCTCAAAAGTATTTTTCTATTCATAGTATTTTTCTTTCTGATGGTGCATTTGCCCTCTTCAAACCTATTGCGATCCTCCGATATGTCATGCAGCCATTTATGTGTCACCATTAAAACGCAGGTGTCAATGGTACTGATAACTTTGACTTCCAGTTTTCCCCCAGATGGAGGCAAACTGGGCAAACTTCGATGTGTAACTGCCATAAGAATTTAATTTTGCAGAGATTGTTTAAAACAATACAAATACCAGAGGAACTTTTGCATTACATTCTTAGTAAATAAAGCAGTGCATATAGCGATAAGTATATCATTGATTACATAAAAGCATGAAACAACGTTTTAAAAGCATCCGTAGGTAAAATTCCCAAGTAGCACACATTCGTTGTTTAAACGTTGTTTAAACGTTGCAAATCCGTTAGGCCATCCGTTGAAACAACGTTAGTATCAAACGTGTTTTCAACGCTAATAGGTCTCGTTGATTATGCTGTTTTTCAACTAAATGTTTCAACCTTAAAATAACGCAACACTTTCCGTTGAAACAACGTTGGTATCAAACGTGTTTCCAACGCTACTATATCTCGTTGTTTATGCTAATTTTCAACCTTTTTTTCCAACGTTGAAAAAACGGTAACGCCTACCGTTAAAATGACGTTTGTATCAAACGTGTTTTTAACGCTAATATGTCTTATTGTTTATGCTATTTTTCAACCATTTTTTCAACGTTGAAAAACCGTTAATGCCGTCCGTTGTAATTGCGTTTGTATCAATCGTGTTTTTAACGCTAATATATTTCGTGGCTTATGCTTTTTTTTCAACGTTACAAAAATTAACGCTTTCTGTTGAAATGACGTTTCAAGCGTGTCTTATGTGCTGTAGCTTATGAAAGTCCTCTTTGAAAGTTCGCTGTAATAAACGTGCATTATGTAGAAATTTTCCATGAACATCAGAAAGGCTTTTTTACTTTCTCTTACGTAGTAAAAAGATGCATTTGTGATCGCAAAAAAAAAAAAAAAAAATCACTCAATTTTGGGTCTAAATTTTGATTTTGCTCACCCCCGAATGAATATTGAGTAGTTTTCTCGACCTGTCAGCACGTGCATATCTATACCTACCAACATATAACCAGTCGAAAAATATTTTTCAACCACCCCCGAGTTAATTACGACGAGTTTTCTCGTAACGTCTGTATGTACGTATGTATGTCGCATAACTCAAAAACTATACACCGTAGAAGCTTCTAGATTGGAATATAGACTTTGAGAGGCGTCTAGTTGTGCACCTCCCCTTGTGGTTGCATTCGAATGTTCCCAAGGGGGTGTTTTCCCCCTTTTGGGGGTAAATCACTGTTAATTGCAGACAAGTGATATGAATTGGTGCGACCACTTGGCGATATATCGCCAAGCTTTTGGTCGCCAAGTATTTGACGCTAACTTGGCGACGAATCGCCAAGTTGGCGACAAATGTGGCGAAAACAATTATTTTTTGAATGTGGGCTCAATTTGGCGCTATTGGCAATATTCTGCGAAGAATCCACTGAATGAAGTTAAAATCAGAGATATTTAGAAAATTATTCATTGTAAAACATTTTTTTGCAATTTTTCGTGGCAAACTAGGGGGTGTGAATGCTTGAATTGTTATCTTGCTCACTCCAAACACTATTTTAACTCCTAAGGCATCTACTAAGAAATTTACACGTAAAAGGAAGTAGTGTGAGGGTCCATATCAGATCTTTTTGAATATTCTTCTATTAAATAAAGAATTAAATATGAAACCTTTGCTCTAGGAATACATGTATCTACTGCACAAATCGGTAATAGACAAAAAATGTCGCAAAAAAAGGAAGAAAGAAAAAGATATAGTGCAACACTAAAACTCGACAGCAAGTAAAAGAAAATTAACAAGTTTATTGCTAACATGTGCAATGAATAAAATTTAAATAAAAAATATTACTATGATATACATTATGTTACATGTAATTTTTTTTATGACATTAAGTTTTGAAAAATAAAAGATATACAGTTGGACCCAGTACAATACAAGCCTTTTGCAATGAAAACGAATTTTAAGATTAGAGAATTATAAATTAAACAAGATGAAAGACTGAAACTAAATTGTTTCATAAATCAACTGCTTGACAAAATTAATCATTTAAAAACTTTATTTTAATACAAGAGAACTTGTTCGGTGAATTTTAAATTTGAGCATACATAAATTTAATAAAACAGATACTTAATAGACTCGAAAATCCGCAAATAAAATCCATCAGTCATATAATACAATACAATACAATATTAAAAACTCACCAAATCATAATCAATAAATTACTTCACTCAAGTCCAAGCTCTCCTAATAAATGTTTCCCCAATAATAAAATCTAAATTTAACCAAACAATATGTAGCAGAAGATTAAGTAAGCATGTGCAAAATGCAACGAAATACAAAATAAATAAATATTAAATGACAAAATTATTATACAATGTATTTTTTCAGGAAACATTCACATTTGATTTTTTTTTTGTTCCAGCAGTGTATGCTTGAGGACTAGTTTAAATGCTCCATTCGATATTCTTATCTTTTGCGTTTTTGCGGCATCGATTCTGTCGTACAGCATCTGTAACAGAAAAAAAAAATATATATATAATTTTAACTAAATGTAATTGTTTGAATTATAACTAATTTTTTTTGTTTAAAACTTAGCAAAAATGTTTTCTTAATCACTTTTATTTCTTTTATTTTCTCTCTCTCTCTCTTTTAAATAGTTGTCATTAATCAATGAGTGTTGGTAGGATTTAGTTAGCAAAATTCCTAGTGATTTCAGTGTTATTTCATACGATATAGGAGAATAATTGGAATTTTCTATGATGTTTAAGGGAGACTTCGCAAAAGATTTTATCATTAAGAAGTTATCAAAATACAAGCTTATCCTATTAGCAATGTATTTCTACAAATGTGTGGTCGTTTCCGACCCCGCGCGAGCTCTGGCGTGTTAACGGTATATTTCATCGTTTAAGTTTCGAGCGGAGAAAAATTCAATCTAAAGCTAAAAACAGGATCCTTTTTTGAAAGAAAAAAATAGAAAAGGGAACTAACAAGAATATAGGAAATGTAGTGTTTTTTGTTCTTCTGTTATAGCAGAAAGCACTTTAAGTTTTTAGCGAACGCTATGTTAGAAAAGAGGAAACTAAGAGACGAATTAGCAAATGTGTTTCCCTTTATTTGAGCGAAACATGATACAAAAAAAATCGTTCAATCAAAGAAACTCTCTTTGTTAATCCCATACGAAAGCATTTATTTTAAGTAATCCCAACATAAGTTAAAGACAATTTATTGTTGCTCATTTTTGAAAAATTTGTTTCTAATGGTCTTTTAAAAGTGCTTTTAAATTTATCAGTACATTTTGAAATACATATATTATTTTACACAAATGAGCAGATTATTAATAAATATGTTGCAGACGTTAATATCCAATGAATTGCAGTTTTTTTCAGTAATACTGCTCTTATAAAGTTTAATGTTCAATGTTTTGTGGAAATTTAGACCGCAAACATGTTTAGGACATATTATCAGCGTTATTGTACAAAAACAAATATTATTGAACTTTGTCTTGCATTTTCAGTTTTTAACATTTTTATTGTTTGAAAATTAAAATTATTTTCAAAACACATGGTTTTATCCATTTCCTTACGCATTTTTGTTTCTGGCATGTCTTAATACATGACAAATGAATAAAAAATGCATGATTTTAGAAATCCTTCGGCTCAAAGTCTACTAATAGTCTGAACTTACTGATCCTGCCAAACGTTCCTTAGATATTCAAATTGTTTAGTACTGAGTAAAAGTAATGTTTAAATAATTCATCAGGTCATTCAGCTCCCTAGCAAAGATGCGTGGTACTACAAAAGAGCGATACGTTTCTAAGTAAACACTAACACATTGATCCATAAGAAGGTTTAAATTTCTCTTTAGGGGCAGATCCCTCCTAGGGGGGTTTTCCTTATTAAAAAGCCAGTTTACGTCGATTTTTTTTCCAAATTCGTAGAGTTGATTTAATGCTTTGAAATGCGCACGGAGATTTTTTTCCCCGCTAGGACCTCGATGGGGTCTAACCGTCCTTATATACAACTGCAGAGTTTACATCGGATGTTTGTTAAATTTGATTCTCTTTGTCCTTTGATTCTCATTGGGAAATTTTAGCCCCCCTATGGAGATCGACCTTCTTACCCGGGTTTTCGCTAGTAAAACTACGGAAAACACAAACTTCAGGATCTAGACTACAAAATTAAGTCCGTCAAAAGAAAATTCAAACAATGAAAATATTTGAATAATTTTCTTAAGATGTTGCAAGAAGTTTTTAAGCAAATTCTTAAAAATTTAAGTGCAATTGCTTAGAAGATTAAAATATTCTTTTAATTCTGGAATTTTAGAAATGCATTAACTATTGTACTTTATTGTGTATTAACTTTTTTGGGAAATATTAATGTCTGGTAAGGACTTTCAAAAGAAAATAAAAACTGTTTAAAAGTATTTAAAAGCACGCTTTAAATGAAGGTATGTTTCAATATATAGTGCTCCTTAGTGCAAACATTGCAATAAAATAGCTCCAAAACTGCTCGAAGAAAAAAAAAACCTGGTGCTTTGAATCCATGGTGGAAAAAAAAGGTCAACATTTAAGTTTCATACATGAAAGGGTGTGTAAGCATGCGTGTTTAACTCAGAATCTTATGATTATGTAAATCACGCAGAGGCAATGGAATATTTTATAGATTTAAAATTACAAAATAATGTGTAATTTTAAAACACGGATTGAATTGTTATAACCCTTACACGAGCGCTTCAGCGAAGGGGAACGCAAAGAAAATTTCAAATTGATTTTCAATATGGTAATGTATTCATTTCCTGTCGTTCGTGGAATCCTTTCCCCAAAAACGTATTCTGCGTATTGAAAATCCGTTCTTGGCACAGCGCTTCTTTTAGGAACTGTGTTTTATCATTCAAGGGCATCCATTCTAGGAAATTGTTTAGCTTCAAAAGAATTAAAGCACTTTGTCAATTGGTTTTGCTATCTTTGAACATGTATTAAGATAATTTTAATTTATGTTCTAATTTGGAATTACGTATGAAACAGTTTGCTCGTTTTATTTCAATTTAAACTCATGTAATCATGCAAAAATGTATTATAACTTGGAGCAGAAATAAGGGCGCCTAATAAAGTCAATTTCAGACTTAACATTTTATTCACTTATGATTCAATTAGCTCCGATTTTTGGTCTATTATCACATTACTGAAGAAACAAAAATGCTTTCATGTGAAAATTCCATTTTAAATTATGTTTTTTAGCAGTTGAACAAAACACGGCGGCTTGACGTTATTTGGTACACGTGTTCCCAATAAAGCCAGCTCTGAAAATACTAAACATCTTGGAAAAATATGTACTTTCGTTTATCTATCAACATATATGGAACTACGTTTAATAAACTCAAAAGCATTATTAAAAATTTTGCATTCACCAAAAACAATTGTAAATTATAACATTTCATTTTTTTTTATTTGGAACTAGGTTGTGCTCTTTACTCGAGGTTGCATACTTAGTTTTTTCATTGGACCTATATCATGAGCAACTCAGCACAAAATCCAAACTACCGGGTTACACGCAAGGTATCTTGTACTACATGGTTACTGGAATAGATACGTTTTGAAGTTTATTCTAAAAACTTATTTGCAACAATAAAGCTACAAACTCATAGTACGGTCCAGAATCATATTGTTCTGTAGATATTGCTTTCAAAATCTGTATTGAGTATCAAATTGAATATCGGAGAGAAAATCCGTATGCTATACATGCGCCAGGTGCAACATTTAAAAACAAATGTACATCCATTCTTTTTAATTATTTTTATTCTAGAATCGCATGAAAAGTGAAAATTTCTCCTGCAGATTTGTTTTGGTTTTAATACCATTTAGAAAATCAATTAGGGCTGTTCAAAAAAAAAAAAAAAGTCAACTTTTAAATTGTGTAATAACAGCCAACTCTGATTCTTAGGCTGTTTTTCTGGCACATATTACTATTTATGGTGTTGTAGTTGTCCGCGTTTAAAGCATATTAAGTTTGGGATTGCAAACATAAATAACAATCACAAAAAATAAATGCGTAGTACTGCTTAATTGGCATTCATTTTTATATAGTTAGAGAGTTTTCGAAGTTGTGAAAAACAAGTCATTCAAGCTACATGCACCTTTATTTTGCATGTCTTTAAAGTTTCTGAGAAACAGAAAGTGCGTTTGTAATTTTTAATCTCTTTCTTATCCTTTCTATCTACATAAATAATGCGCTTTGAATGCTGGAGGTTTATCTAGAAAATAATACGTCTTTTTGCTTAGGTTCAAGCAGGAGGAAAAGAAAAAAAAAAAAGCTCATATTTTATGCAAGAATACTTCTTTAAAAGGACTTCCTCTCATTAGCATTAACATGCTCTTTAGTATTAAACGTTAACGTTAAGAATTAAAACAGTTTTGTATGAAGCACATCTTTTTTGAAAGCTATATGCATTAAACAACCTTTTGAGACTCGAGATAAGAAATTATCTTAACAGGTTAAAATCGTTTCGACTGTTTCCTGTACAAAATATTTACATCAACAGTTGAAATTGAGAAATAAGGAATATCTTTAAAGTACATATATTTTAATATATGAAACAAACTTTAACCAAAAAAGCAATGTGGCAGGTTCTCCTTTTAACTCCTTTACTCATGTATTGGTAATTTAACTTTTTGACGGTTTGATATTTTTGAGAGAAAGCGGCTGTACTAGTTTACCTTAATAGATTTGGGAGCTTTTTGTTTGCTTTTTGGTAACTGCACTGTGGCTGTTTAATAAAGATGATGACAATTTTGTTTCAGGTTAATTTAATTTCAAGAAAACGAATGATGTATGTGTAGTGGAATTAGTGAGGAATAGGTGGTAAAATTTTAAGGGGCATGACGTAAGTTTATGCCCTTAGCAGTCGTCCAAGTTCATATAGATTTTTTTTTTGCCTACCGAGAAATACGCGGTGAAAGAAAAAAAAAACGTTTGCTTTAAGTTCTGTTTTTCTCTTAAAAATCCTTCCACTGAAGTACATATAATGTAATTCATAATTTGTTTTCAAGTGTTTAAAGATTGGACAGAATCGGTTAAAAAAAATGCGATCTGGCGGTAACTTTTCGAACCGAAGAAAATTTTAACACCACAACTGTGACAGTGCGATAATCTAATTGAATCAGATTCACTGAACAATTGCATGGAGTTACCATTTCATTTGGTACTTTGTTCCAAGAGAAATGGTAGGTGATACGCTCTTGTGCGCAAAGGATTCCGAGATGGATCACTCCCGGCAACAAGGATGTCGGTGTAGGGAAATATTCGTTATACCCCGTCTTCCATATAGTTTAGATTTTACTCTCAATGACTTCTTCATGTCTCCCAAGTAAAAAAAAAAAGCCTCCGGAATGGCGTTTTTCTCCTTCAGAGGCAATGGCATCAGCTTCTGGGCTATTCTGATAGATGTGTCCAAAAATTGCATGTCTTTAAAGACAGAAAAAAAATGCTGACAGGTGGATTTTATACAATCGAGCTCAATTGAAAAATGCCATCAGCATTTCGAGTATTAGTTTACATAACTTATGTTGCATTATTTTGCAAATATTTTTTATTGATCAGCCAAAAAAAATTTTTTTACCCCCTAAATGATTTTTTACTTAAAACTACGCAGGTTTCTTTATTTT